>CALNXI010003589.1:7129-26176 GCA_942486025.1 Porites evermanni
GAAAACGATACCTTTTCCCATTCCTCCCTCTCATCCATGGGGCTATCTGCTGACAACTTGCTTAACCTATAGGAATCAGGCCTTTCCGCGGATTCATCGTGCCTTTCTTCAGTTGTGTTGTTTGAAATATCAGTCGCCTCTTCACCATTCTCTTCTTCGTCCCGACGTTTAAACAGCACATTCTCATAAACCAAGGGCGATGGCTTCACATCACTTTCATTCTCTGCCCCATCGGGCTCTTCGCGTTTGTTTGATAGCGCATCGTCTGTGTAGTTAAAGATGTCTTCCTTGGACGAGTATGGCGAAAAGCGCTTGTGCAACTTAGCAAAATTACTTTTCTTTGGATTGTCTTTTGGTGAAGTATCTGATGAGGACACGACAGGTGGAAGGCTGAACGGGTCTTGATTCACTACTTCTATTCCAGAAGTTCGTTTGGGATCCGCGGGTGAATCAAACTCCTCATCTAAAAAGCTGTCATGGCGGGGAAGAACTTTGGGCTTCGTTGCATTCTGCAAATTTCTCCTCGGTTTTGGAATCGGTGCCTGCCGTTTTTTACTATCGCGCTGCTGATCTCCGTCTGCCTCATGCGCCTCCGGAATCGTCGGCACGTTTGACGGCCGTAATGAGCCAAGCGCTTCAAAAACAGACGCTTCGGCCGTTCTGGGTGATGGAGGCGAAAAGGGTGGTGTCATCACGGGTTCGGTCAAACTGGGCAGTCTCTCACCCACAACTGCGTTCTCCCCACCTTCCGTTTCCCTAGGTCCTACTGCAGTAGGCGACAGCATGCAGTATTCCCCTCCAGGATGCTGCATGGTTATCTGTCTGGCTCTCCCCCGATCTACTGTCCCTTTTTTAGGACCTTCAATGCGCACCTGTTCATACGCGTCCGTCACAGACCTCCCAGGCGACAATGGCCTCCCAGGTGACGCAGGTTCTCCAAACATTGCAGGATGCCAGTCGGAATATTCATTTTGTCTTCGAGCAGGAGATTTAGGTTGTGTCGGTTCTTTCTCAATCCACTGCACTTCGTCAGTGACCGATGGCTGCGACTGTCCTCCAGAGCGTTGTCTAGGAGGAATGGGTGGGGCCTGTAAGAAAAGAAAGACAAGGTCAATGCTTAGAGTAGACCGCAATTGAGTTATGATAAATATTTTCACAGTTGCCTTGGATCCCCATTACCGTGCTTTGAGATTTGCCAAAGAATCTCGCTAACGTTTTCAATCCGTCCTAAAGTAGAAAAGTGGTGGGTTGCTACTGAGCAGTTCACTCTAGGGGTTTTCAAATGAAAGCTCATTGGCAGTACCGATACTATATAATACACTCAGCGGATGACAACTGCTATAAGAAAAATATCCGAGAGCATTGCCACCATAAACATTCCAGACACAGACTGCTTTGAAGACACGAACTTTTAACAGACAGTCAGTAAGTTAGTTAGCTTATTTACTTAGTTGTTGGTTAATTTGTTAGTTAGTTTACTAGCTAGCTAGTTACACTGTAGTTAGTTAGTTAGTTAGTTAGTTAGTTAGTTAGTTAGTTAGTTAGTAGTTAGCAAGTTAGTAACTAAAGGTAGTTATTTATCTAGTTAGTTAGACGCACTGGTCTTCACTATCAGACCCTGAAGGTGTTTGAAGGTGGCTTTACAGTATACCTCCACTATGTACCCAAAACACAGCTTTCCGCTAATTGTAAGCTCACCATGCTCGTGGGTTTTGGCGGAGGAGCAATCTCATAAACAGGGGGTGACATGGAGGGTGGCACTTCATATAAAGGGGCTGATGATGGAATGCTCCTTGCACTGGATGCTGTCTGGGTCCCTGTTCTTTGAGGTCCAGCCATAGAAAGTGTCTCATATTCGCCAGCATAACTTCCTAACTGATCCTGAGACTCGGCTGGCGCACTCAACACTTCATAACCAGCGTCAGGCTGCGCGGGACCCATAGGCAAATAACCAGGCAGCGGAGCAAAGGGCTGCATCTCAGGCGCAGACTCTTCTGTTCCTTTCTCTGGTTTCCGCACGTGTACAAACTCGTATCCTTGTGCATCTGCCAGGGGACACATCTTGTCTCCTTGAGGACGAGACCTTATCGTAGATGCCGCAGGGGTCTCTTGGTTGGTTGGTTGATCCTAAGGTGGAAATGAGAAACACGGGAATTGACCATCACGTTTTTATCATATCGACATTCTAGTCCTAGCAGTATGCAGGCTGTTTGTCACATGATCCTAGTTTAGGGGCCTTAGCACCCACGAGTATTCTGTAGCTCAGTGGTGGATCATCTGGACCAGAAACCAGAAGGTCACAGGTTCATCTCCTGTTGGGTGTACTCGAATTTTTTCTTCCAAGACGCCTGTGTAACTGACTGAAAAATCATCTTTTCCAAGGAAATTGAGATTCCTCCACGGGCAGTGACTTGAGGTTGGTGCTTCACAATGCTTGAGTATTTTTTGCCCCGTTCCCATCTTTTAAGCAGTTTAAATCTGCTGTCTGTTCCAAAGACTAAAACGATTTCTTACGGCGAGAGAGTTTACTCGCTTATCGCACTAAGGCTTTGGAACGTACTTACCAGATACCATTAATGCAGACTTTTTTAAATCAGGATTAGAGATTTTTCTTTTTAAGAAAGTGCTTGCAGATTAGGGTTTTAAGGTAACAGGACTTACTCTCTAGAATTGAGACTTCTACGTGATGTAAAACCGGTTTGTAAGAACCGTATCATTCACATTATTGTTCTCATTCTCATTCTCATTCTCCTTATCGTTATCGTTCTCGTCCTCGTTATCGTTCTCATTATCATTCTCGTTCTCGTTCTCGTTCTCGTTCTCGTTATCATACTCATTCTCGTTCTCGTTATCATTCTCTTCCTCGTTCTCCTTATCGTTATCGTTATCGTTATCGTTCTCCTTATCGTTATCGTTATCGTTCTCCTTATCGTTATCGTTATCGATATCATTATCATTATCGTTATCATTATCATTTCGTTCTCGCTATCATTCTCGTTCTCGTTCTCGTTATCATTCTCGTTCTCCTTGTCGTTATCGTTATCGATATCATTATCATTATCGTTATCATTATCATTTCGTTATCGTTTTCTTTTTCGTTATCATTATCATTATGTTTTGGCGTTAAGTGGATGGTCAGATCCCCACTGAAAAATAAATGGCCTGGGGGCAACTTTTCCAACATTCTAGTGGGAAAGTTTTCACTTCAAGCCTGAAGGCCCTGACAGCGAGTGAAATTGTTTCAAGAGACACTGCTTCAGTAGAATCTTCTTCTATTTCTGCAACATTGCGCGCAATAATTAATGCGTCTAATATCTAGCAAGGCTATGAACAGTCTGAACCATCTTCCCACTCTACAAGACTTCTTTCCAGCCGAGGGTAAATATATTTTGAGAGTATCTACACGATGTTACGTGGTAACTGCAGAAGTATTTAAGGCGTGCTTGTGAGATGTCTCAAGCTGTTTCTATGATACTGTAACGCTGTGTCTATAACGCTGTAAAGCTGAGTCGACAATACGGTAATGCTATGTCTTTAGTACAGTAACGCTGTTTCTATAATACTGTGACGCTGTATCTGTAATGCTGTAACGCTGTGTCTATAATGCTGTGACGCTGTGTCTGTAATGCTGTGACGCTGTGTCAGTAATGCTGTAACGCTGTGTCTATAATACGGTAATGCTGTGTTTGTAATGCTGTAACGCTGTGTCTACAATACTGTAACGCTGTGTCTCTAATGCTGTAACGCTGAGTCTATAATACTGTGACGCTGTGTCAATTCTTATCGCAATAGTATACAACTATCCCCTGAAGGGGAGGTGAATAGTGGTGAGAGATACCGGGACGCGAAGTGTCGAGGTATACACGGTATAGCTAGCGCTGTTCACCGGTCCTGAGGGGGAGAGTTGTTTTGGGATTTATCAAATAAGTTGGATAAAAATGAAAAAAAGAAACTTAATGTAAATTAAAAAGGTCACTTAGTAGCAACTTTGTTTACAATTTACAAACATTTCGGGGATTTTGTCAAGTGCATTTTTACGATTTTGTTGCAAATTCAGCATGAAAATAATTTTCTACCTACCAGTAAACAATGACAAGCCAAAGTTCGTCGCTTTCTTGGTAATTGTTTGTACGACTGCTTCATTTATCGCTCAAATTTCGTCTTTCCAAAAAGTCTCGAAACGAGACGCCATCTTGGCTCCGGTCGCAAAACAGTGAATAGCCAAGGATATTCCGATTTACCGGAGCCAATCAAAACGCGCGAAAATTGCTATTCACTGATTTGGTAAATACTAATTAGTATTGACCAGTTAATTTTTAATTTTTTTTTCTTCTGTACTTGATAGATTATTATATTGTCTTTGAAAAGCCCCTTCAGGAAAGATAATAAAATTTGTATGTATTTTTTAATCTTTATAATACTGTAATGCTGAGTCTTTTATACTGTAACGCTGTGTCCATAATACTGTAACGCTATGTCTATAATACTGTGACGCTGTGTTTGTGATGCCGTTATGCTCGCTTTATATTGCGCATCAAAAAACCAGATGCCTGCTCCTAATTCTGTGTATTGGGATTATTTAGATTAGTCACAAAATATTTTATAATCATTTCAGCGTGATTAGAGTATAACTTACTTGTGGAACTTGACTAGGTAAAGATACATTGTCATACGAAGGTGCCTCAAGTGTAGCTTTCCGTCCCGGGAGAGCGACAAAGTCATAATCAGTAGCTCGCCTTTGTTGATTTTCATATATATCTGAAGATGAGCGCCTCAACATCCTAGAGGGAGGAGTCTGACGGGGTATGGTATTATTCCCTTGGACATCACCTCCACCCTTTTGGGACATTGGTGGTGGTACTTCATAGATACTCTGCTGTGATACTGCTCTTGGTTTAGGTGCAACAGTGTCGTAACTCTCACGGGCGTCTCTGCGAGGATGCCCCCCAAGCAAGAAATAGGTGGAGTTCTCTTCAGAAACCATACCTTCAAGATAAAAAAAAAACATTACAAACAGTATATCGCCCCATGTAATGTTAAAGGTTTCTGGGAAACTGCCTACCTACCCGTCCCCTAACCAAATAACACTTAGTTTTCACTTACGGCAAAATGTTGACTTCGGGGAGGGGTGGGTGGGCGGTTTCCCAGAAACGTATAATGACCCATATAATTCAAGTATTGGATTCTGAATTCCACGCTATGGATTCCGGAATGCGGGTAGTGGATTTTAGAAATTGAAATTCAGGGTTTCATTCAGGTTCTGGTTCTACACTTTTTTACACGGACTTTACAATTCCGAAAGAAAAACTCTGTCAAAAAACTACATACACTCTTCTCTCGTTCTAGATCAAAAACTAAGCGATAAGGGTATTTTACGGCTCTACTGTCTTTCACACGCGTGTCACTCAAAAATGTCAGTTTTCAGGTGCTAAAACGACTTATCAGTTCAAATAGTGAGACGATCGACGCTAAATAGGCTAGAGGTTCACTTCAGAGTTCAAGGTCCTACAAAACTGGTTCAAATTCAAAAAGTTCCATAATGTCACGGACGAATTCTATCACAGTGGATTCCCGATTCCATGTCTGTGGACGAAATCCTGCTGCGTGACCATTCAAATTAAACATCTTTAAAAGTACTTTCACACGGTAATATTTGTTTTCGAGCACTCTACAAAATAAAATTTGGAATTTTTTGTCTAGTGAAAGGTTGAATGGTCGACCTGAACTAATAGGTAAGTTGGCCATTCCTCAAGGGTGATTGCTTATTAGCGGAGCTCTCGCGCGCGAAGCGCGCGCAGCGGAGCACCATGGGTAAAAAAATGTGATAAACTACCCATCCGAGAAAATTTGGTAATCACGTGACCGTACACCGCCCGCCCTCCCGCCCGACCTCACCACAGGCATACCAATGTAAAATACTTCAATCAACAGGTATGGCAACCCAAATGCAATTCAAGGTTTTATTTGGAAAGAAATCGCATGGCCGCCCGGACTTTTAGAAAGAAAAAACAACAACAAAGTCGTGTCTTTTTCGGCGTTATTTTTTATGTTTACACTAAACTGGATAACAGAGCGAGTGATTGAAAAAAAAAAGAGACGAATTTTGTAGGAAGAAAAACATGAAAATTCAAAGCGGCTGTGAGACAAGGAAAAATGCTAGTGGCCAGCAAGGTAAAAATGAGCGGCAGTGAAAAATAAAAGCGAACATGAACACAGGAGGCAAAATATTGGGTAAGCACATACGACAATTCCTCCATAAAAATAATGTATAACTAGGAAGTTTGATGTTTTAGTCCTACAAAACAGCTTTGTAGTTGTGCAAAACAACGGCAAAGAAAGACAAAAAGCGTGCTGCACGTGCAAATTTGTTCTTGTTTCTTTTTTGCTAATTAGAAAAAAAAGTGTGCTGCACGTGCAATTTGTTTTTTGCTAATTAGATCTATTGATCTATTGATCTTGATGCCATTTTTTGCAGCATGTGCAATTTGTTTTTTTGCTAATTAGATCTATTGATCTTGATGCCATTTTCATTTCCCTCCCCGTTTAGCATCACACGATTTGATTTTTTTTGTTTACAAGTATTGTTAACCAGAGCTTCGCTTTTAGCCCTGGCTAAATTGATATATTACAGATTTGACTGTGCAAGATACCTCAAGAACTGAAAACGTCATACCTGATGCAGGCAGAGGTTGACTTTCGTTACCATCAGCCGGAGATCCAACAAGAAAGTAGTCACTGAAATCAGCCTGAGACGGAGAAGACTTCTTAACTGACGCAAAACTGTCGCCCTCATTTCTGACTTCAGAATAAGTGCTGTCAGGTCGCGACGAACTTGAGGGTTTGTTTCCTTCTCCTTGCGCAGGAAACCCAATGAGGGCATAGCCTCCATGGATATCCTGCGGTGTGAGCTGGGGTGGTGCCCCCTCGGCGGGCTCTTCGGCTGGTCCAAGAAGTGAGTAGCCTTTGGTAGCATTGGAAAGCTGAATGTTACCAGGAGATCGTTCCTCCACTTCATCATATTTAGTCCAGTCGGAGGATTTGGTCATTTCTAAACATATCACAAAGTAATTATTTTAGACACAGCTATTGATAAGGGTAACTCCCGGAAGGGATTGAAATGTAACATTAATAGATTGTCAAGATGACTGTCTCAGTCATTTACTTTTGAAAAAATAGTGCTTCTATAGACAAAACCTGAGATAAAACCTGACTTTTTAGTACAATAAAGACTCTGAAGATGACTACCGAAGACTCTGAAGACTCTGAAGATGACTACCGCACAGGTTGTCGAAACGTCAGTCACTGTCAACAACAACAGTCCTATTCAGGACTACGTTCACCCGGACGATCAAACTCAACCTACTTTTGAAATGACTCCTGGGTTCAAACCTTCCACAAAATAAAGACTATTAACAAACCTTTGGGAGGGGGGACAGTATCATAACTTGATTGCCTCTGCAAAGAAAAAAATATTGATCGTAACATGTAATCTATTGTGACTGCTTATACTTATGAGACCTTTAAATACACTACTACTTAATTACAGAAACCTGGCCGATAATAAAACCTAAACACCTCCCAGCATAAATATCTTGCAACAATCTTAAAGGGCTATGAAAGAGAGCAACCAGAATCAAGGCTGTCACTAAAATTTTACGCTGCCGGGTTAATACAAGAAGTAGGTGGGGAATCAAACAGTCAGGGATTTTGTTTGGTTTCCTTTTTCTTCTGTTTTCCAGCCTTGCAGAAGTAACTGCAAAGGCAAAGCAATACAGTGCTGATCGGCATATAAATGAAGACTCCAAAGGAGATGGTGGTTGGAATTAGCTCATGTGTTATGAATGAAAGAAGAAGCAATTTTGCACAGTGCAATTACAAAGGCACCGGAAGACAAGAGAAAAAGATGAAGAACCACGAAGATTTAAAGATCCAAAGAGGAGAAAGAGCCACAGGAGTTAGGCCCAGATGATGACAATAACATAAACTATTTATTCATTGTAACAATAATTGTTACAATGAGTAAATAGTTTATGTTATTGTCATCATCATCCATCATTAAATTCTTACTCATTCTAACATTTACAAAATAATAATTGGAGCTATTGTTTGAATTAAGAGGAAAAATTTGCTTACATAAAATGATTACAACTAAGATTTGCTCTAATCTGAATTTAGATTTACTCTGATGAAGGGTTACCAATATGAATCATTCCTTTACTTTAGTATAACCAACACCTTTTTCAGTGCAATAAATGAATGCAAGTTTTTGTATTTAATTATGACTAATGGACCCGTTTAGTTGCCTTTAAATTAGCCAAAATCCACTGAAATAAAGCAAAAAATGTGAAATAAAGAACGTGAAGCATTTTAGTGACCCAAGCGAGAGAAGTCCTTAATCAAGTGGTTCCACCACGTCATAAGATTTTATATTCACTTACCAAGTATTCCTGTCTTGTTCGGGGGGGTGGGACTGAATCATATGAACCAGACCTACGAAGAGTACGTGAAGCCACATCTAATGACAAGAAAACATCACCACAGGTAACGTCTACTTGACAAAAACATTGTTACAAAATAATTAACAACTGTGTCGCTGAGTGGAGGTGGGTGCCCGGGATGTCCAGGGGCTTCCACCTTTGGCACAGCCAGCCCTTAGACAGAGTTACGCCCCCATGGCTGGCAAACCCGCGCCCTCCAGCCATGAGCCCCCACGCCAATGGAACCAGGCACCCGTCACACTAATTTAACAGTGGAAGAATTAAGGGGGGGGGGAGGGATGGGGGTAAAAGAATGATCCAAAGGCTAAACAAAGAGAATGGCCGACGCGAAAACACTGTATTGAGCACATGGAGATGATGCAAGCAAGGCTGACCGCGCTTGAGCCAAACGACTGACCGCTGACCACGCTCGCGTTCCTTGTTGTTAACTCTGTTAAATAAATATTTATCTAACCTCATATAATTTCTCAAAGAGTTTTGATGTTGGCTTCCTTAAGAAATAAATAAATCCAAACCAACCTCTTTGATATGGTACTGGGTTAGGAACATCATCATAATGAAGGTTTCTTGGGTAAACAGCTGATGTTGGTCGGTTAGGTGAGAATCCCTTAAAGTTGAAAGACAAACAAGAAAGACATACAGTAAGACTTCAATTTGATAACAAAAGAAGCAACAGCTGAGATGAACAGATGGCTGGGAATTGCCAAGCATATATTGCAAGTTAGAACAACGTCTTGTGCACACAATAGGGGAGAATGATATATGGGGCTTTACTTTATTTGTACAAAATATATAATAAACAAAAAACATTGCTGGCATCAAAATCACTTAGCTCATATTTACAACTGCCCAATTAATTTTTCCATTATCTTAAACTTTTCTACCTGTCGTGAAGTGAGTTCCCTGGATTCAGGGTGGTAATGTTGTTCTAAAGATGACAGCCTTACAGGAATTTCCCGTGGAGCAACTATTGCTATTTGATACTATAAACTTTCATGTGGGACTTACTTTTTTTAAAACTCGAATTTAAAATGAATTTCTACCTGAGCTAGGGAGTAACAAGGTTAAAGGAAAATCTAATGCATATGAGCAAGAAATCAAGGTTTTCCTCCTTAGTATTATAATAATTCAATGCATGTGAAGTTTGAAATGGGCCCCTTAAACTTTACAAGGTATCTAAATGCATAGCAGTTTAACAATAATTACAAACTCACATGGAATGTGTTTGATGAATGAATTCCTGGAAAAGGCTTCTTTGTAGTTTGGAATTCTGACGAAGATAAAAGCATAAAAGCTACATGCAAAAACTACTGTTGGATCAAGCTTTATAGACACCTACTGAATACAAAATTACACACAGTTTAACTAAGGTGGTAAGGTGATGTGAACACTGAGTTTACTACTTTTTTATTGACACTTTTCGTCCAGTCAAAATAAGAGACAAATGAAAGAATTAGTGCATGGCTTTTTCAAAAATTCATCACAAATTCATTCCCACAATTTAAGGAGGTCAGCTCATAATTTATTCATTCCCAGGCCACTGTCTGAGGCAGGGAAATGAAGTTTTCACTACTGAGGTGTAACAGTCTGGAACACAAAATCAAACCACTATGAATGCCTTTAAAGAATCGCTGCCAGGAAATTAATTTTTTTTCTATTCATTTCAATTTTGTAATCCATGATAATTTAAACATTAAAACAAACACCCAATAATTTTAAGTATTACCTTATTAATAGTATACACTTAATGTCAAATCCCGAGGGAAACAGTTAGTTTTGTTTTCCCAAGAGTCCTGATGTTTCCCTTGTGTTTTGTTCATTCCCGAAAGTGAAAACTGGCAGTGTTTATCCCCCTTAGGTCATGGCACTTTCCACCATGCTTTGATCACGTGCTGTGATGTATCCCAAGCAGGGAACAATTGCTCAAATGTATCACGGTCGGATACATTTGATTTTATTCAAGGCCACGTGACCAAGAATCAACCAATGACAGTCCCTGTTTAGTTGAGTGAAAGTGTAGGAATATAACAAAAGGATTTAATGTAACACATGGCTCGATGGAAAAGCATCATAAATATGAACTGATATAGTGTTTAAATAAAACTTATGTATGTATGTATGTGAGTGTGCCAACTGGTATGTGTAATCATTTTAAATTTGTCAAAAAATAACATGCTCCCCCCCAAAATTTACAAAATTAAAGCACCTGGGCATATACAATAAAATACTATACATGTATTTTAAATCTTTGGTCTTAAGGGAACTCATGCACCCATTCAAAGGAGGGTGCTCTAATAAGGGGGTAAACTTTACTTTGGCAAAATTTCAAGTGGAAAAGAAAATTCCAGTAAGTGGAAATGCAGAAAAGATGATTTGGCTTAGCAGAGGAGAAACTGACATCAATCTAATATCCATGCCAATGGTAGTAAAAGTTGAAAAAGGGGCTTTCCTTGTAATGTCCTCACTATCATACAAAAGTGAGATGGAGAGAAAAAACGTGTGTTTTAAATAAAATAATGCACTAAACCATACAGTGTTGTGATGTATGAACAATGGGTGGGGAGGGGCCATAGACAATATCTTTAGACACTCTATTGATGGTGTGACTGTGTGTACACATAAAGAACAATAGTGTAAATAATTATTGTTGTTAGTATGTTTTTTACACCACTAACTAGTAGTGCTTGTTTAGTTTTAGTGCACCAGTGAAAATGAAGCTCCACTCACCAGTAAACTGTCGTTTTAAGCTAGATGTACATGTGGGTTCTTTGAGGCTGGAGGCTACATGTAATTAGTAATAGTTCAAACAATTAAGTGTTAATAATTAGAAGTGAGTCAAAGGGTTTGTTATATACCAGAATAAAAATGCAGGTTATCCACAATGCCAAAAAAAATAATAATGGGGTAAAAATGAGATGGCAAAACAATAAAATTCTGAACAATTAAACATTAACTAAGGGCAATTAAATGTTATTTCAAGAAAGTTAGCAAAAGCTCCTTATTAGCTACTTTTATTTTGTTTCCCTAGCTATTTAACTTAGTTTTGAATCTTGTGACAAAATAATGTTTTCAAAAAAATCTTAAAGTAATATTTGCTCTTATACATGTATATTTTTATAATTATCGTATGTTCAAACTGTGAATAAAATGTGTTTTATTGTATGTATGCAATGTGACAATTCTGTGAGCAGCAAAGGAAGGTCCCTATGCTCAAAGAAAATTATAGCTGTAGAAATACAAAAAACAAAGTACCCAGCATATAAGTTTGGAACAAAAACTAAATAAGGAGATGATGTGAACTGTGGAATTACAAATTCAAATGAAAATATAAATCGTTACAGAGGTAACTGCAATGTAAGCAATTGCAAATTAACCTGCAAAAAAATTTCGCGACTTCAAAGGGATTTGAAGCCACGGCCTCTAGCTGTGTTAACACTGCAGTGCTCTACCAACTAAGCTATGAAGACCCATACATTGGGAGCAGGCAAACGTGTTGAGTTCCAATTACCACTGCGATGATCTTGAACCTTTGTTAAATTTGTATTTCCGCAGTTCACATCATCTTCATGTTTCAATCCTCTTACAGGTAAAGATGAACTCACCAAATTGGCCTTCTCCCAATGTACGGGTCTTCATAGCTCAACTGGTAGAGTGCAGTGTTAACACAGAGGCCATGGGTTTGAATCCCATTGAAGTCCCCACATTTTTTTTTTCAAGTAAATTTGCAATTGCTTAAAATATTGCAATAATAATTACCACTGTGATGATCACATCTTCATTTAAAAACTAAACGGAGCTAACCATTAGTCAGAACTAACCATTAGCCTATTTCATTTTCAAGACAAAGACATGTATTATTTTCAAACAGTAGAATTTTTCACCTGTGCAACCCATTTACACAGGACTGTGCAAATTCTGTTACTTAACAGTAGTGTTGACACAAGTCCATAAAAATTTTTGTCAGAGTCAGGATTGGAAATAGCCTTTTTTAACACATTATATGAAATGTAGAGGGTCTAGGCTTTTACTGTACAAACTGTGCAAACATTTGTACATTTCTTTTATATGTACACAAGTCCCTGTAAAAGTGGAACCATACATGTACAACTAATCTGATCAGGCCAAAAACTTACACACTTTGCTGTTCAAAACTTGCACAGTTCCACAGTCCAGGGTACATGAAAGGAAAATCCAAGCAAGTTTTTGTCTGTTCAAAAATTTGCCTGGAGCTGCCTAAACCCGGTCTAAGATGACAAGTCTACAGTGTAAACCAGTAATTAACTAGCTAGTAAGTTTTGATTTAAGACATGCAATTTCTTAGTGATCTAAAGGGAAAAGTAGGTCATTTGCGAGCCATCAATCTCTGCTAGAGCACAGCCATGTAAGGTTTTTTTTTTTCAATTATGGCTCCTAAGTACTCGACAAGACCTACCAAATATGAGATCTCTGATTTCTGTTGTTCTTGCTGAAGGGTGAGAAGCTAGCAGATCTAACACAGTTTTATTATTGTGATCCACCACTGTCACATCCACTCCTGAAAAAGTACATTATAATTCAGCAAAATTGCAATCAGAAATGGAGATCCCAAAATGAGAAAAGTGAGATCTTTGGAAGGAGCATGACCAATTTCCTTTTGGGAGAACAGGAATGGTGCATTGGTGAGAGCACTTATGGCCTGGGTTTGAACCATGGCATCAACACCATAATTCTGTGGGTTGAGTCTGTTATGTTCTCTTGTCAGTTCCAAAAGATTTCTCTCTTGATACATGCATACTTGAATCAGGAAAGTGACTCAAGTTAGTTGGGGACACTTAAGAGAGCCACACACTAAATTTTATAAGTTTAAACTTAAGTTTCATCCTCTCTTAATAACATTAATTTTTCTTATAATATTATTGATAGTAGTTTGGTTTTAACCCTTGAGTTGATTGTTTAAAATCACAAAGTGCACTTTCTCAGTTCTACCACCATTTTCTTCTTCCTCTCAGGGTTGTCCCTAAATTTCAAGTTAGAGGGCAAATACAACAAGTGGGCGGGGAATCTAACAGTTAGGGGTTTCTTTGGTTCTATTTTTCTTCTATTTTCCTTTGAACGTAGCCGGGGGCCATGTCCATAGTAGCCGGGGGAAATCGCTGGCCCCCACCTCTTAATGATAGCCCTGTCCTCTGCTTCCACTCTTCCAAGTGTATTAAAGTGACTTTCTGAAGTTCTATTTTTAATAATTTTTAGTACACATTGAAAACCTGCAAGTACAGTGTACATGTGCTGTATGTACTAAGCTATTTTGGCTACCTTGAGAACTTGTCTGGGAGTGGGTATGAAAATTTACCACACAGAGAATCATTATGATTGATGAACTAGTGAAGCCGTATCTAACTTACCACAGTGTAAGAGAAGATTGACAACATCTGCTTTACCAAACAAAGCAGCCTCATGAAGGGCTGTACCGGAGGAACACTGGTTAAGAGAACGATAATACATTCATTAAGTCGCATGAAACAATTACAAAAATAATATTATTATATAAAGTTAAACCTCGATGTGCAACAACGTTAACCTCTTGTAAGCAACCATGTCTTTAACTGACAACCTATCGAAAACACACATTTTTCCCAGTCAAAGCAATATAATATTAGAACCTCTCTCTTGCCTAACAGTTATGGCGTTTTCCATTGTTTTTAACCTCTTGTAAGCAACCACTTGACACATGGTGTGGTCTCTTTGTTCACTGTATATACTATACCATACAGAGTATACAAAGAACACTCAGTAAGAACATGGAACTACACATGTACATAACTGGGAAATTACATGCAATAAAATTATACTCTGACATCTGCACATCTCGAAAGAGACGCCCTGTAGTGCAATTGCTTTTACGAGACCAACTCCCGTAAGCGACCACTTACGAGTGGATTTTAAAATAATATAATTTGGGACTGTGGCTTGTTTGGATGAAAGCATTTTGATTCACAATAGTTGAAGTGCTGGGGATCAAACTATGCAAAGTAATGGTTTTTCTGAAAATAAGAAGTTGCCCATGCAGGTTGGAATGGCAAATCACAATCTGGGAGAAAAAACTGAAAAGATATCCGCATTTCCTAGAAAAAAGCTACAATTTCTGAAAATGCTAACTTTGTTGCTAAGTGCTGGATTGATATTTAAAAGTGAAAAAAAAAAAAGACAGGAAAAATTAAAATTCGTTTCAAAAGTGAAGATCTCTGTTGCTGTTAAAAGTGAAACGTTTATTTCTAACTATTGTCAGTCATACTCTTAGAATAACCATTACAGTCGTCGAACGTCCACTAATGGCCACCTCTCTACAACGGCCACTTTTTTGGCACACAATACATACATTGACTCTTGTTTAAACTTCTCTACAGCAGCCACCTCGCTGCAATGCCTCCTTTCTTCTGTCCCCAAGGTGGCTGTTGTGGAGAGGTTTAACTGTATTTCAGTGTACTCTAAGGTGCCTGTTTAAGACAAAAATTGCTGATTTTCCTACCCTGTTTAAGGCAGAATTCCGATTTTTGATACCCTGTTTAAGACATTTAACCTGAAACCATACCCTCTGTAAGACAATAATACAAAACTCTCTCTTATTTAATCCATTGACAATCAGAAAATACCCTGTTTAAGTCAAAAATAATTGATAAAATCGATACCCTAATTAAGACAAAAAATGATAAAATCGATACCCTGTCTAACACAAAAATCTTGAAAAACATACCCTGGCTGGCTGCACGTCCCTATTAAGCCCTCATAAGGGAGTACCCCCCCCCCCAGGGTATGTCTATATTAGGTTGAACAGGACCATAAGGGAAGGATGTAATTAATGGCTAGATGCATTGCAGTAGACTGCTAAGGCACCCCTTACAACTTTCTTGTGAATCAAGTACACAGTCATTAAACTGGAATAATGAAATGAATCATATTTTGAACTGCGGATTAAAATATGAATGGCTTACTCTTCAGATGGCTTGATTAGCTCAATGGATAGAGTGTTGCATCTGGTCATCCGAGTGTTGCAAAGGTCAGGAATTTTTTCAGCTTCTTTTTCAACTGCTTAGGTTGTTCATTCTACTGCGACGATCGTGTTTACTTTCATACATGTACACATTAAACTTTCAGGAGAAAATGCACAATTGATTCTACATTTCTGGTTTGAAGACCCATGGCTTAAGCTTGGGTACATTTCTTGAAAATCAGTAGCCTCATACCTCTTTAATGCCTCTTATTTCTTTGGACACCGACTATATTATGTACGTTGCACCTCTTTTGTTTTAGGGCTAGGTTCGATTGTTAACTTTATTTGATTATTGTTTTTTACATTGTTGCGAGGGACCTAGTGACAAGGAATTTGTTTCTTCAAAACTTCAACCATTTTTATGCTGTATTTAAGGCTCCTCAAGGCCAACCAAAAATACTGGATATCATTTTTCCATTGTTCCAGAAACATTGTATGTTCTTGTTTACTACAAATAAAAATTGAAAAAACAGACGTACTGTTATATTGACATCCATTCCACAGCTGAGAAAATAGGAGACTACATTCATGTGACCGTTTTTGGCTGCGAGATGAAGAGAGGTGTGACTCCTGACTGCACTCATATCTTCAAGTAGATTTGGGTGGTAGTTCAAGAGCTGTTTAACCTGAAATGAAGAACATATAATAAGTATGGTAATGTAATTATCTCAAATGTTGCACGCACACACATAATATTCAAAATAAAATGTCACTTTCACCCCAATAAAGGTTAAAGTGTTTTTTTTGTTTTTTGTTTTTGCTTTTTTTTTTCTGGTGTGTACCAAAGAAACCTTCTTAAAAACTTATCACCCTGGGAGCAGCATGCAAAAAGAGTAGTTTCTGATACCATTAGGTTAGTGGATTTTGCTATTGGCCCAGTGAATTCTTTGTTGACAGTGAAGTTTCTTGGGGAATTCAAATTACAGAAGAACTGTAATCAATCTTGCTCATCAATTATTTTTTTCCTTTGGGCTACTGGTAGTACATGATAGCTACAGCTGGCTCAAATGGCAAACTGTAAAACTGATTTTTTTACACCCTATAGCGTGCAATAAAAAAATCATAAACATTAGAGCTAGAGATTGCTGGTTACAATACCAGCACTTATAAATTTCCTAAACTAGCATATTGTGCATTGAAAGTATTTTTTTTCATTTAGAAACTTCAATTTACTTGGAGCAGGGCTGCAATTATTATAGTCTAGAGTGCAGTGTGACTCCTTTCATAGGTGAGTTCACTTTTTGTGATTGGTGATAATGGCAGTTAACCCAAGGACAGATTGGAAGCAAAGATGAAAATGACTGTGGTGGGTGAACAAATACATGCTATGACTGCTTTAAAGGGATAATAACAGTCCTGTACAGAGTTGTCATATCAATATTATGAAAAATGAAATGGAAGAAATTATAGAGTAGGAATGAGTACCGTATTATTTTATTCAAATAAGCCCCCAACCCTGAATTAGCACCTACCTTGTATAAGTGCCCATCCTAAAGGCAGAAAAAGCTTATAAGCCCCCAGCCTGAAATAAGTACCCACCCCTTTCTCCCTTCCACCTCCCCCCCCCACTGCCCAGAAAAAAAAAATTAAATAAGTACCAATACATGTAAGAGACTTCCCCGATGAGGGAGTAATCTTCAGAGAATTTTACAGAAACCTTGCTTTGTTACACCTTTGTGTTTTGTTATTACCATTAACTGTCTTGTTGCAAATATAATTATACATACTTAAAATTGCTGAAAATGGTGAAAATTTAATAAGCTCCCAGCCTCAAAAAAGTGCACACTCTCAAGGTCCAAAAATTTAATAGCGCCCAGGGTGATTAACTGAATAAAATAATATTATGGTATGGCTTTTGGTGAGCGTTTGAAGACAGCAGATTTTCAAGTTAAATGGTCAGAACAGAAGTAGCACCATCACTTACAGTTTCCATTCTACCATACTGAGCTGCCAAGTCAAGAGGTGATTCTTGCCGATTGTTACGTATGTAGGGGTCTGCATGATTCTGTAATAATAAAAAAAGTATGTATCAATTTTTATGGTATTATGGAATTAATCATCAGCCTTGTTAGGATGCACTAATGTATCATTTGCTTGCCTATACCTTGTTGTAAGTACAGCAAACCTCCATATGCAACCACGTCTCATAAGCAAACTCCTTCCATAAGCATGCAACCACTGATCCAAAACACCAAAATTTGCCCAGTCAAGACTTATAGTTCAAATCTCAAGCAATGGCTTTATTTTCTCAATTTTAAAATGTTTTATCTTTTTTCCCCAAAATTAATAGGGCTACACATGTATGTAAAATTTTTTTATGGACTAAATCATGATACTTGTTAAAATCATTGACAACTTTTTTTTTTTAATTTTGTGAACACTCTATTGTTAAATAAGCAGTTTAAAATATACAAATACTGTACATTGTGATTAAGCTTAAAGCTCATAATGACACATGTCCAAATAAAGTACTCCATTCTAGCTATTCCATTCTATTCTATTCTTATTCTATTCTATTCTATTCCATTTGAATTCAACTATTAAGATCTTCTCTGCATTTATTTCTTCATCCCACAGTTCAAAATAAATGAAATTAATATATTCATCATTTGTATGCAAACACTTGACACATGGCCTGATCACGATCTTTCTTGTATGTAAATTGGGTGTACTAAGCTACTCGTAAGTTTAAAATTGCACGAAAGTGTCCCAAGCTCTTCTCAGAAGAGACGTGTTGTTGCTCAAATCTTGTAAGTGACCAACTGCAATAAGCGACCACCACATCTTCAAATCCTGAGTGGTCACTGGGTGTAGCAGGGACCTCGGAGGGGGAGGGGCTGGTAGGGCCGCGGCCCCACCACTTTTTTACGCCCCCGCCCCCACTTTTTGCGCTAAAAAAAAAAATAATTAAAATAAAAAAAAGACTTGAAACAAGCTTTTTCCGTCTATATTCCGCTATATTCTCTGTATTTTCTTTAATTTCAAACGCCAGGCATTTTGTGGGGCTCCTGTGCTTTTCGTGGTAATTGTGCTCTGGGGCCGACTTGCCCCTTGATCAAACGCCATGCCTTGGCCACCCCTTCGCTTCTTTCGGCAGCGTGTTTTGTACTTCCAGCTCCGGCAGAGTTTTTTATCAGTTTTATCAGACGAAATGAAGAAAATTACTAGCTTTTTCAAGCCAAACGAAGGTGAGTAGTTGTTTTGAGTTAATAAAAGTTTTATCTTTTGTCAGTTTCTCCTTTCGAATCAATGAAATATTCGATGGCAAGAAGAATTATATTACTTGAACAGTGAGCGGTCATAGTTAGAAATTTTTCAGATCACTTCAGTGTAGTATTTTCTATACTAAAATTGTAATCGCGTCTTTTCTTGCATTGAATCTGAACTGACCGTGTATGTTGGCCGACCTATAAAGAGCAACAAATACACTGGATAAAGTATGCAAAGTCACGCGACAGAAACAAATCAAATACTATGATTTTATTCCTTTTTTCGATTTTCAATATGAAAAAATTATTGTCA
>CALNXI010003589.1:26831-42183 GCA_942486025.1 Porites evermanni
GAGCGGTCATAGTTAGAAATTTTTCAGATCACTTCAGTGTAGTATTTTCTATACTAAAATTGTAATCGCGTCTTTTCTTGCATTGAATCTGAACTGACCGTGTATGTTGGCCGACCTATAAAGAGCAACAAATACACTGGATAAAGTATGCAAAGTCACGCGACAGAAACAAATCAAATACTATGATTTTATTCCTTTTTTCGATTTTCAATATGAAAAAATTATTTTCAATTGTCAGCCCTGCCACTTTTCACCTTGCTCCGCGGTCCCTGTGTAGGGGAGGTATACTGCAAGGGGTTAGTATACTGTTCAATAAAAAGTGACATAAAACTAACTTCATATACAAACCTCAAGTAAAACAGCAACCACAAGGCTATGACCAAACTGAGCAGCAGAATGTAAGGCTGTATCCTCTGTACCATTCTTTGGAAAAAAGATATACATGCAACCTTTCAGTCTCAAACCTCCAATTTATACATTCTTCTTCTTACAGACTTAAGGCATTGAGGAATATATTTCTGGGTTTTGTGCGTAAATAAAACAATAAATGAAATCATGACTTCTACATGTTATATAATCAAATTATGATTGATGTGATCCACATCTAACTGATTGCAACACCCCAAGAGAGTTTTTAAAAAACATATCAATGACATGTTGTCATGAAAGATATTAATCATCATGGATAATGTGTATAAAGGGTTTAGTTTTAGCATTTGTTTCATGATTGTCACTTTGATATTGATCGTGACATTTCGACCGCACACTGCAGGTCTTCATCATCGTCTTGGGTGAAGCATGATAGGGATATACAGCTTTCACGAACTCAAACTTCGGCTGTTTCTGAACACGCCAATAAGACCGGGCATTATCAGCACTGGGATGAAGTTAAGTTTATTGACCAGGACCCTTACTGGTACTCTCGTAGAGTTAAGGAGGCTATCCACATACTAAGACTTCACCCGAACAACATCAACAGGGACAGTGGAATTGAGATTCCTGAAGCTTGAATGTTTACAATCAGACAACATGACAACCGACCTCTACCACAACGTACCGCCTAGGGATCAACAATGCTTTGGATCGAAACCCACCAACCACAAGCAAGGTTTGTGATACACCAATCACTAACAACCACAGTGGTACAAATAGTTTGACTCAGTAAATCGACACTATTACCTGATGAAGACCTGAAGTGTGCAGTTGAAACGTCACGATCAATATCAAAGTGACAATCGTGAGACAAACAATAAAACTAAACCCTTAACGACATGTTGCTTTCATTAGAGGCTGAGGACAATTATGATGAAGTGCCATTCTGTTTAAAAAAATAGCAAACTATACAGTTTAATTCATACATCTTAAATAGCTTATAATGTAATTTAGTTTTACAGTTATACTTACCAGTAACTCTTACAAGTGGTTGATTTTGTGAATGCCATCTATTTATGTTTAAGCTTTATTTACTTATTTATATGTTTATATATTTATTTTTATTATAATTATAGACATGAGTGTTTTACTGGAAAATATACCACTCGTAAAATTCATAAAAACTACATCCAGGACCCGAGTAGTTTATTTTCCATAATCTCACACGTGAGTTTATTGATGACGTAATTTTGGTAATTTCCCTTCGAAATTTGTAGGCGTCTTGCGTCTTTTGAAATTTTACTTACACATTTTTCAAAGCTTTCCTTATATTTTGTCATTGTAGAGCCCTATTCAGCTCAGTGTTATTTCTCAAGATTATTGTAAACAATGTCTGATATTGCTGCACTGTAAATTTGAGCCGTCACAAGTACTTTTTGGCGAATAAAAATCTATCATTTTATCGATGTCTTTTTGTCTATATAATAAAAAGAACATTACACGGCGGCTTGAAGATATGAATTTTAATTTTCTCGTGGCAAAAACAATATTTTACTCACTTGCTGAGCTCGTTCGTAAAATATTGTTTTGCCACGCGAAAATAAAATTCATATCTCTCGCCACTGTGTAAAATGCTCTATGTAATTTTTCACTGATTGCTGTACCCGTATCTCTACCCGCCTCAACTAGCGCCTGCTATTTACGGGTGGAAATGGACTTTGTGTAAATGTTAATTGTTAATAAAGTGGGTGTGTGTGAGGTAAAGGGAAATCCTTTAAAAAAAATTGGAGGATCAGAAAACTGTAAAAGTATGTTTTTTCACTTGCCTGCTCATTGACATTTGCTCTTGATGGTCCTGTGTTTATTAGTACTCTAGCTACATCAGCATGGCCATTCCATGCAGCTAAATGAAGTGGATAGTTCCCTAGTCAGAAATTAAATGGTCAGAACAGAAGTAGCACCATCACTTACAGTTTCCATTCTACCATACTGAGCTGCCAAGTCAAGAGGTGATTCTTGCCGATTGTTACGTATGTAGGGGTCTGCATGATTCTGTAATAAAAAAAAAGTATGTATCAATTTTTATGGTATTATGGAATTACATTGTAATCATCAGCCTTGTTAGGATGCACTAATGTATCATTTTCTTGCCTGTCCCTTGTTGTAAGTACAGCAAACCTCCATATGCAACCACGTCTCATAAGCAAACTCCTTCCATAAGCATGCAACCACTGATCCAAAACACCAAAATTTTCCCAGTCAAGCCTTATAGTTCAAACCTCAAGCAATGGCTTTCTTTTCTCAATTTTAAAATGTTTTATCTTTTTTTCCCAAAATTATTAGGGCTACACATGTATGTAGAATTTTTTTATGGAGTAAATCATGATACTTGTTAAAAACGTTGACAACTTTTTTTTTTTAATTTTGTGAACACTCTATTGTTAGATAAGCAGTTTAAAATATACAAATACTGTACATTGTGATTGAGCTTAAAGCTCATAATGACACGTGTCCAAATAAAATACTCTATTCTAGCTATTCCATTCTATTCTATTCTTTCCTTATTCTATTCTATTCTATTCCATTTGAATTCAACTATTAAGATCTTCTCTGCATTTATTTCTTCATCCCGCAGTTCAAAATATATGAAATTAATATATTCATCATTTGTATGCAAACACTTGACGCATGGCCTGATCACGATCTTTCTTGTATGTAAATTGGATGTACTAAGCTACTTGTAAGTTTAAAATTGCATTAAAGTGTCCCAAGCTCTTCTCAGAAGAGACGTGTTGTTGCTCAAATCTTGTAAGTGACCAACTGCAATAAGCGACCACCACATCTTCTTCCAAATCCTGAGTGGTCACTGGGTGTAGGGGAGGTATACCTGCAAGTGTACTGTTCAATAAAAAGTGACATAAAAGTTAACTTCATATACAAACCTCAAGTAAAACAGCAACCACAAGGCTGTGACCAAACTGAGCAGCAGAATGTAAGGCTGTATCCTCTGTACCATTCTTTGGAAAAAAAATGTACATGCAACCTTTCAAGTCTCAAACCTCACATTTATACATTCTTCTTCTCAAGGCGTGGAGGAATATATTTCTGGGTTTTACACGTAAATAAAACAATAAATGAAATCATGACTTCTACATGTTATATAATCAAATTATGATTAATGTGATCCACATCTAACTGATTGCAACACCACAAGAGAGTTTTTAAAAAACATATCAATGACATGTTGTCATGAAAGATATTAATCATCATGGATAATGTGTATAAAGGGTTTAGTTTTAGTGTTTGTTTCATGATTGTCACGTTGATATTGATCATGACATTTCGACAGCACACTGCAGGTCTTCATCGTCGTCTTAGGGTGAAGCACGATAGGGATATACAGCTTTCACAAACTCAAACTTCGGCTGTTTCTGAACATGCCAATAAGACCGGGCAATATCTGCTCTGGGACGAAGTTAAGTTTATTGACCGGCACCCTCACTGGTACTCTTGTAGAGTTAACCCTTTAAGTCCCAATAGTGACCAACAGCAATTTTCTCCTAATGATATCCATACATTATCATGAGATGAGGTTATGAGAAATTATTAAATGATCACCGAAGAGAAAATACTTTGATCTTTTATCAAATTCTCTCAACTCATTCTTTAGGAAATGTATAGAGATCAGTTTGGAGAATTTGTATGTGGATATTGGGGCTTAAAGGGTTAAGGAGACTATCCACATAAGACTTCACTAAAACAACATCAACAGGGACAGTGGAATTGAGATTCCTGAAGCTTGAATGTTTACAATTAGACAACATGACAACCGACCTCTACCACAACGTACCGCCGACGGATCAGTTTCATCCTCTCACAAGGCCAACAATGCTTTGGATCAAAACCCACAACTACAAGCAAGGTTTGTGATACACCAATCACTAACAACCACCGTGATACAAATGGTTTGACTCTAAATCGCCACTATCGCCTGATGAAGACCTGCAGTGTGCAGTTGAAACGTCACGATCAAAATCAAAGTGACAATCGTGAGACAAACGATAAAACTAAACCCTTAATGACATGTTGCTTTCATTAGAGGCTGAGGACAATTATGATAAAGTGCCATTCTGCTTAAAAAAAATAGCAAACTATACAGTTTAATTTATACAGTTTAAATAGCTTACAATGTAATTTAGTTTCGCAGTTATATTTACCAGTATCTCGAACAAGTGGTTGATTTTGTAAATGTCATTTATTTACATTTAAGCTTTATTTACTTATTTTTATATTTAAATATTTATTTGTAATTTTTCACTGATTGCTGTATCCCTGTATCTCTGCCCGCCTAGACTAGCGCCTGCTATTTGCGGGTGGACATGTAAATGTTAATTGTTAATAAAGTGGGTGTGTGTGAGGCAAAAGGAAATCCCTTAAAAAAAATTGGAGGATCAGAAAACTGTCAAAGTATGTTTTTTCACTTGCCTGCTCATTGACATTTGCTCTTGATGGTCCTGTGTTTATTAGTACTCTAGCTACATCAGCATGGCCATTCCATGCAGCTAAATGAAGTGGATAGTTCCCTAGTCAGAACAAAATGGAGAAAAACTAATAAGCACATTATGTTCACCATATTTTACAAGGATCACAAATAGTGCACTGCACTTGTAAATACGATCAGGCAATGATCAGTTTCTGATAGCACAACTGGAAGGCTAGGTATTGACTATTCTCTTTCCCCCACCTGCGAAAGCAGGATATGGTACTGACAGTGATCATACAATGTACAGCTGCACATATAGAGGAGGTTTCTGTTATTTAGGCAACACTTATAACATTTTTTGTTTCCCATTGCCCAAATTACCATTTTTTTGGAAAATGAAAAAACAAATCATTAAACAATCAAAAAGCACAACATCCTTCCTATTACAGAAAACGAATGTAGTTAATATAATTACCAGAAACTGAAATCCTCTTTTTAGTCCCCCCTCTCAAATAAGCCCCCTTCTCTCTTACACATATGTACATTGTAAGCCCCCCTCCCCTCTCCTAATNAATTACCAGAAACTGAAATCCTCTTTTTAGTCCCCCCTCTCAAATAAGCCCCCTTCTCTCTTACACATATGTACATTGTAAGCCCCCCTCCCCTCTCCTAATGATTCTTCACTAATAAGCGATAGACTGTATTAATTAATCACAACTGTAAAACTTCATGTGCACTGAACCAGAACAGTTTATTCACCAACTAGAAGTTTGGATTTCCTTTTGTTCCTTGGCTGCACGACCTCTAACTTCTTGTTCTTAAGCTTTTTCACTTTGTATTCTAGTTCTTTATGGAGAACTGACACTATTGTCTTTTCTAAACTAAATAAGCCTCCCATTCTCAATTCTCAGATGAGTTTGAAATAAGTAAAACCCTGGGGAACTTAATAGAGAATTTACAGTACATGAAGGACTATACAGCTTCCCTTTAAATTCTGTCATCATTTTTCTTTATGTTCTGGTGTCTAAACATTCACAGGAATTTTTCCTAGGCCGCGTTACGACCTCTTCTGCCTGATAAAGCACCCTCCTGTTTTGAAAGAGAGCAACATGTGAAATGCAACACTTGATGGGCATCAAATTTATATAGTGGTTTTCTTGTATCCGTTTAGAATGTTGAATAAGTTAAGTAGACAGTGGCAGGTGCTCTTTCCTTAAAAATCACAGATCATTCTTATTGTCTTTAAAGGAGAACGCTTCAAGTATAACACATACCATTATTATCTGGAATATTAGTTGATGCATCATACTTCAAAAGAAGCTCTGCAGAGGACCTAAAAAGCAAAAGTAATCCATGAGTATAATAAGGCAGTACAGAGCAGTAGTACGTCATATTATCACTCTCCAAACTAGTCTGATTTCAAATAGCAACCAACTCCAAGTTCTTGAAAGTATACACATGGTATAGCCTTTCAAGTTCATTAACCACAAATTGCACTTCCAAATTAACTAAAAAAAATGAGAATTAACATGAACACAATAAAACTATGGCTGCAGCTGCACTTAGCAAGTTATCGGAGTTATTTTTTTGAGTATGTATCCTGGTCAACGACTCTTCAAAACCTAACCTGCTGTGAAGATTTTAACCTGGCTAACTTCTAATGACTGGCTAGACTCAAATGTGTTAATGGAAAAAAACTGAGCTGAGACACAAGGCAAAAGAAGCAATTTTTGAAAATATGATGCTTGCATTTTTAAAATGCAGTTTAAACCCAAAATACACAGTTGTATTCATATTTCACATTGTTAATTTCAGGTGACAGAGAAGCCTGAATCCCAATATCTAGGTTTAAAAGTCCAGCATCAGAGACTACCTCAAGAAAATTAATTTATTAACCTTCTATACAGTTTTTAACTTGATGGTGATCTCCAGTTGACCAATAAGATGTTTGCAAAGATATGTGTAGTTGACGAGCCCTTTCAGTCAACAGTCAAAGGACCGGAAATAAATGTTTGGATAAACATACGGAGTAATATAGAGTATGACCTCTATTAAGCGGCCACCCTCGGGACTTTGAAAAGTGGCCGCTTAAGGTACCCGCCCAGGCAAATTCTCATGTTTTCAGATCTTATTAATTTTAAGCCCAATTGTAGTTTATGTCATCTAATATTCAAAAAAAAGGTTTTTTCTGAATACAGAGAAGAGTAAATGCTCCAGAAGGTTGCAAAGTTTTGCATTTAAACCGGAAGTCAGCCCCTTTGACCGAGGAAGGATCTGGGCTGGTTACTAGGTGTTCATGCTGTGCCCGCAATATTATCCAGCGGTTTCACCGAAAAGATTTGCTGGACTTTTTGGAGGTTTTTTTGGTGTACCATTTAAGTTTGTCATTAATATTTTGAAGCTTTTAACGTATCCAGGGACATACTATGAACAGTGTTTTGCATTTAAAATGACCAAAATTAGCCTGGGCAGGTACCTTAATAGAGGTACAATATAAATTGGATAGGAATGGCAGTAAACACGATTTCATTGACTCTATATAGCAAAATGCTTTTAAAAAGTGAACATATATGAAGATAAATCCAAAATTACAGTACACTAGTAATAAGGTTTTCCTGTACAGATTTCAGTTGTAACAAAACAGTGGGTCAGCTCTATCTATCATGAGCTCTTGTTATGTTTGTATAGCGCCAGATGTGAAAAGTTTGCACGTGTTCGCAGCTTGTGATTTGTTATAGTGGAGATTAAATTGCAGTTCTTGTTTTCTTGTTGTTATCAGTTATCACGTTATATCATCTGTCACCACTTTGCTTTGAAAGATAATTTGCTGGCCGCTTAATGGAGGTGAAAAACCATATAAATAATACACTTGCCACAGCAAAAAGGTGGCCGCGGCCACTTAATAGAGGTGGCTGTTGAATAGAGGTATCAAATACAGCAGTTTACTGACAAATAAATCGGGACTTTGGAAAGTAGCCAGTTAATGGAGCGTGGCCACCTAATGGGTGGCCCCTTAATAGAGGTCGGACTGTACTAAATCCCAGTGGACAACTATAGCCACTTTAGACATGAAAGTAGCATGGCCTTCCAGCCACCATTTCTGTTGCAAACTTGCCCTCCATGATACAAACATCTTTAAAATTCTGCAACTTTGGAATGCCATATCTCGATCTGTCACCAATCACAACCTTCCATTTTCAAGACCTCTCAAACGTGGCAGCATTACCGATTTCAATGTATTTTCTTACCAGCAGTGAGAGTGGATTTTCACCACAGGTAACCCAGGCTCACTGTTTGTGTCACGTACCAGTTTCATAATATGAGTAAATAAAGAGAACATATTATGGGGCGAAGTTTAGGTCTGGAAATTTGCTAGAAAATGGAAATAAAAATGGATGAAACTTACCATGTGGTGAGTTCTTGTTGTACTTAATATGTACACAAAGGAGACTATTTTTCCCAAAACTTCATGTGCATATTAAGAACAACAACAAATCGCCACATGGTACGTTTCATTGATTTTTATTTCCATTTTGTGGCAAATTTCCAGACCTAAACTTCTCTATATTACTGAAACCCGTACATGACAGAAACACTGAGCCTGGGCTACCTGTGTTTTCACTAACTGGTCCATGTCATGTCAAAATTTTTTCATTTTTTTTATAATTCGATAACCTCCCAGGACTCTTTCACATATTTTCTAAGTCAGTTAATTGTCAAAACAGGCACTTAGCAACAACAGACTGTTTCTCTTACTTCTTATGAAACTTAGATTTGTGCCAACCAAGTCCCTTTACTTTGGTGGGACCCTCCCATAACGTAAATGAAGCCTAAAAATACAATATAAAAGGCCAAACTGTCAAGTAGGGTAAATATTCAACATTACTTTAGCTTCCTACCTCCTGGGGCTAGATTTCCACACCTTGGCGCATGTTAAGACTACACTTTATGCAGTAGTAATAAGTATACGTATGTAAGGTCATTAAAATGATCAGAATTTTCGTAAATATTAATATGCAGCTTTTACCTGTGGCCATTGAGGGCTGCATAGTGAAGTGGAGTGTTCCCGAGCTCGTCTTGATGATTAGGATTTATCGTTTTGCTCATTAAGCTGCAAAGATATCAACCAAATTATTGCGTTTGCGTGCAAGAGAGCAGCTCATCAACCAATTTCCGGCCTGTATGAAGCACAAACATACCTTTGGATTCCAGACTTTCTTGCCTTATGGCCAAGAATTTTCTCGATGTGTGCGACATTTCCACTCTTTGCAGCTTGCATAAGGTCTTGCTCTTTTCCCATTTTGCCTGAATCTGGGAAAAAGTCTCTGCCTTCATGCACAAATTACCATCCCAATTTCTCTTCATTTGCGAAAGGCCAAGCGGCCATCTTGTTTTGAGATTGGCTTCAAAGTCTCGCACCAGACTCTTTCGATTGTTCAATCATTCCATGCGGGGCGACTTGCTAGTTGGCCTGGGGGTTTTTGGTTTTGGTTTTTTTTGTGTTTTTTTTTTTCTCTCTCTCTCTCTCTCTCTCTCTCTTTATTTTACTTAGTCGTCTTTGGATCTAGTTGCTAAGACCTTCTGCTAATTTTTGTGTGACACAGTTCAGATAACATTATAAAAACAACCGGAAAAATTTCAGTTTTTTATTTACATGAGCAACTTCCTGGTTCACATTTTATCAGAGTTTGTCAAGCTCAGGTCAAACGTCAAAAACCTAATATTATGTTTAAGTAATTATCGGCGTGACAAAATAACTAAATGGAGGATCTAATCAGCTATAAAATTTATAGATACAAGTAAAAAGCAAGTCTGTTTTAACAATGAACGAAGTTTTTATAATCACAATGTGTTCATAATCTTCATACGCAGTGCCTCTCAATGCATTTTTAACCTGAGAAAGCAGTCGACGTTTCGCGACGCCGCCACTAAATATCGGCTGTTTTCTCAACCTAGTGCCTTTCGAAAGATTGGCAATTACATATATTAAATTTCTTCACTATTCAAATAAGCCTTGCTTTACACATGTAACAAGTTTTGCAGATAGAAAAAAAGAAGATTTCAATTCTGCGAGATTAAGCGCCCCAGACGGAGCACGGATATGGAGTTTTCTGCAGTAAAGATTTTAACTGCGGGAGAAGTTTCATTCAACCATTACCAGGAGCCGCTCCTGTCTTTACCTATTTCTCAGACCATTCATCAGGCAACCAAAACAGTGAACGCGAGGGGAATCCTCTTCCTGATTACTTCCTTTTTCAAATCAAGATGACTACGTAGGACTAGGAGGCTAGCCAATGATTATAGCCACTAAGCTCTCAAGTTTAGTCTTAAGAGGCTCTCTCAGATAATGAACAAGCAAGCCATCAACAACAACAAACAATACACAAAACAAAGCATATGAAAATCAATGCCAGACCTAGACCTTGAGATAAGCGGGGGGGCCGGTCATCCAGACCCTTAGATAAAGAAGGGGGGCCTGGTCCCCCCCAGAGTTTTTTTCGGCTCTTCGGGCCTCAGTTTGTTCTAAAAATAGGGGGGCGGGCCCCCGGGCCCCTCCCCTGGTTCCGCCACTGAAAATCATAATAGCACATTTTTTACCCGATAGAATGATAGGCCTCTGCTAGGAGTGGGACTAGAGTGACGTTGACCAGCGGACTTATAACGAAAAGCCCGCGAAAACGACTTGATGCCACTTCCAGGTTTCGTCAGCTTCTTCATAGTTTTGATGTACTAAATACTCCAAAGTTTCTACAAACCAAGAACTAATTCATTTATTTCTTACTTTGCTTAAACTCTTTAAAGAAATTCTGTTACATTGAAAGGAGGAAAAGTGAGTTTACTGAAAAATGCGTTGTGCTTTGTTTGCAACGACTCTATATGATATGGAAGTTAGTGGATGGCTAGTCGTTTGCCGCTAATGTTGAAAGGGAAATGGTTTTTAACGCCTCTGATTCACATGAACCACACGAGGCTCATGACAGCCCTTACGCAATCTTGTTCATTTTTACATCATGTACTATTGGAGGTAAGATTAAAGCCGTACAACTTAACATTCAGTGCATCAAATATAAATATTTCTGGAGAAGTTAGTAAACACCTTTTTTGTTTCAGCTGTTGTTCGGCAGATTATGAAGGGTTGGCCTATTCCTTATACAGTCGTTTTGATAGTTCTCGGACTTGGTTTTGGGGCAATATCAGGCGCAGTCCCAGAGTTACAGAAGTAAGAAAAGTAAACATATATAAGCTAGTTACAAGTTAAAAATCGTAAACATAAACTTAGGTTTTCTGAGCATGTGCATTTCACTGACTTTAGCAACTTATGGTGAGTTTACTCCCTATTTAAAACGTGTAAGTTTGAGCCACTAATATCACACTGAATATGGACAAGGTTACTCTGTTATTACCGTGGTACAAGGCCTTTAGTACAAGGCCGGGGGCACAGACTTTAGGCAGTTTTGCGCACATCAGTTTTTAGAAGGATATCTCACTTTTCCGACATAGACTTTCATTAAAGTTTGGAGTAAATCAAGACGGTCTTTTGATTGCTTTATTGAAAAAATGATTGTTTGACTGACTAAAATAAGAAATAAGCAAAATCAGGACTCGAAAAAAACCTAAATTCCAGCTTGTTCTTTGGGCAAGCAGCTCTCCAACATTTTGCTCGGCCGGAAGCTGACTTCTTACCCGTCTTAGTTAATGATTTAGTTAGAAGATGACTTGCTTAGACCCTTGCTAATTTGGCCAGTGAGCCTTATGTGTTACCACCCAGCAAGAAAATCTACTTTAACAAGACTACCGCACGGGTCTCTTTTCGAGCCCTCAAAATAAACGATGTAATGTTTTTTATCATCATCTCTCTAACAGACACTAAGTTTTAAGAGGAAAATATATATTTATTGGTTTGTTCAAGGTACACAGCTGTGTCCAGCCAAGACCCTCATCTGATCCTAACAACCTTCTTGCCTGTTCTGCTGTTTGAATCCGCCTTTGCCATGGATGTACATATTTTTTACAAGATGTTCTGGCAAGTTGTAATATTGGCTGTGTTTGGTCTGGCTGTAGCTACAGCTCTCTCTGGTGTCATGGCCAAAATGGTCTTTGTGGATTATGGCTGGACCTGGTTTGAGGCCTTACTATTTGGTTCAATAGTTAGTGCTACAGATCCTGTCGCAGTGGTCGCCCTGCTTAATGACTTGGGTAGGTAACCATGGTAACAGTAGGTTGAATCATCCCCTCATTAATGTATTTGTGTAGTGTGTGGCATTATAGGTAAAATAAAGTAGTATACACCATACAGTTTCCAAAGTAACGACCTCGTTACTCTCTAGTGGCCCCCTCTACGGTCACTGCTTTTGAAGGAGGGGAAGAGGGCGGGGTCTAGGAGGGGGGTCGTTATACAGTTGCACCGATATTTGGTCTCACGATTGTGATTTATCAGAAATGTGGCACAAGACTCTGGGAACGCATCAGTGAATCACTTATTTTAATCGCTTTTAACCAATTAAAAATGAGTTTTCTTGTACTGCGCGTACGTAATTCACGCCATTGCTGTCCATTTGATATGTGATAACAGTCCTCCAGTTTGTCTCTCACTCTTTTGTATTCTTATCACTACTATTATTTAGAGTTCTTAACACTATAATTAATTTAAAGCAGATGGAATCCAGCTTTTTGACTTTTGTGGAGGCGCTTAGAATCTCCGAAACAGTTCGGTTTCAAGGCAGTGGTAATATATTATGTAAACAGAGGCTACGATTTCAAGTTATAGATTCCTAGCTCTTATTCACTTGTTTTCTTGGTGCCTTTAGGAACAAGTAAGCAGTTGTCTACTATCATTGAGGGTGAATCATTGTTGAACGATGGTATGGCCATTGTACTGTACAAGATATTTTTCAACCTGGCATTTTCCTCAATGACTGGTAAGATGATAATTCATTGGATATTTCCCCAATTTTGTCGATGTTCTTTTATATTGTTGCAGTTTCTCTTTCTTCCAAATGATAATTCTGACTGGAGATAGAAGACATAGCATTGAAAGAGTCTTGACATTGTAACACCATTGCTTCAACTACTGTTTTTGAAACACTCCAACGTAAAGACGCACTTAAACACAAACAACTTTTCCTTGATAGTATAAAAGGCAAAATAACACATTTTGCTGTCTTGTAAAGGAAAAACGAATATTGTTTATTTAGGCTACTAAATGATAGTTTAAACTCAAAATCAGTATTATTTCAACCTTTAATTAAAACACCTTTCATTACTAAGATATCGTTCACTCGGACGATCAAACTCAACCTACTTTTGAAATGACTTCTGGGTTCAAACCTTTAACAGCATTACTGAGATAATCACATGATCCAGAGCATCCGCTGTGCCAGTGACGATGTTTTTCTTTTCTTTTAAACTGTTCATGAAGACAATTTCTTTTTCTCGTTTCGTACTCAGCTACCGAAATTGGATTGTATTTCCCGCGCGTCGCCCTTGGTGGATTCTTCTTTGGTCTAGTGGCCGGAAGAGTTACTGTATTTTGGCTCCAACACGTGTTTAACGATGCCATGGTAGAAATCACTATCACCTTAGCTAGTACCTACTTGACATTCTACATAGGAGAAGAGGTGTTAGGTATATCTGGTGTGATCGCCGTGGTTATGTTGGGGATCCAGATAAACGCACTGAAAACTAGCATCAGTCCAGAAGTTGAAGTTTTCTTGCATAGGTAAGTGTTCTGGGGGCAAGACTGCCTTCTCTCTTAAAATCCGTTGATTTCTCATGATCATCCCAGTCGGTGCGGTTGCAAACAATGACGTGATTAAAAAGGGATTGAGACTAGATTTGGTTCTTCTTCTTACGCCCTCCTTATCGCGGATTGCCGCTTGCGTGCATGAATAACAGGCTGAGACTGTGATTCACTCCTATGAATGAGGGGCTACTTCAGTTGAAGATTAACCCCAGGTATTCACAAACTTGGATTTATTTGCACATGACTAGAGAGAGAAAGAATCGGATCGTACTTTCCGTTAGTTTTGTCAAACGTATTTTATTGAAATCAAATTAATTACAGGATAAGTTACTTTTTACAATTTCAATATTAGTTGAAGCAACAGACAAGGTGAGACTTACAATTTGTCTCCCTTTGCTTCGCTAGCCTTCTTTGTATCTTGATGACTGTGACAATTCAAAATATTGTCATAACAACGTATAACAGATTCCTTTTAAAATCAGTGTCCGCTTCGCTGAGAAGAGTGACAGAAGAGCTGAAAACGGCAAATCAGTCTGCCCTCAGTTTATTCTGGGCTACCGGCACAACTTAATATGATTACCATGTAGATATTTAAGACTTTTAGATTTGACAACTCATACAATAATTGACAGAAAGCAGTTTCTTAGCCTTTCTCTGAAGCAATGGCTCTCTGTAACACTTTTTAGGCTGGGCTGGGTTGTTCAAAGCAAAGCATATGTGCGAAATATGAATTCAGATATAAAAGCTTAAAATGCAAATTCAGTTTTATTTTTTTGTCTACAATTTGATGACTGGATGCTTTAAATAGAATAGAAAAAATTATCTGGGAAAATGCTTCTGAACAAAAGAAAAAAAGGACGGGTCAAAATTTAACGCTGGGTTAGCGCTAATCGGCCTTGGAACAACTGGGCCCTGGTTAATTCATCTTCTATTGCAGAGATCATAAGGGAACCAGCATCACAACGATCAACCTGTTACAATACCGATCCCGAGGGTGCGGTTACACGTAGGCTACCATATCGATATGGTGGTTTAGCTTTTTTTCACTCTTTGATCTTAACGATCATAATCCCCTCTTACAGGTCATTATCGTAACGGTCTTGGGTGGAAACCAACCTTTACTGACCAGCAGAATGAAAGCTATACTTCAGGAGCAAGCAAATCTGCTCTGAAACCTCCTTCTACTCGCTCTTAATCTCGTACTCGTAGTCTTATGTAGAGGTCCCCCGGCTCTGTTTTTAAGTTTTTGATGTTTCAGCCAATTAGAGCATGCAAGAACTGATGTCCAGACTTTTTCCATTTGTGCTCAGGTTTTGGGAAATGCTGGCGTACTTAGCCAACACTCTAATCTTCATCATGGTCGGTGTGGTCATCATGGAGAAAGCCCTTAACAGTCTCAACGAATATGATCTGTTTCTTCTAGTGGTGGATTATTTCGGTGTTACTGTCATAAGGTGAGTGTACAAACACAATTAAAAAAACAAAGAGTGCCTTTCGCAATTTGAAATAACTTTCTCATAATTTGTAAAAAAAAAAATTGTCGCCATTTGTTATAAAATTGCAACATAATTATTATTAAAAATTCCGACATTACACAACCATTTAGTAGGAAGATATTATTAAAATTGTCTTTAAATAAGAACTGTTTTACGGTATGAAAGAGTTGATTTTGTTATTGTAGTTTACATGCAAGATGAAGAATAGATTGTAATCCCCTACAGCTGTACGGAACAGTAAACTTGAAGCACATTCGA
>CALNXI010003590.1:0-13921 GCA_942486025.1 Porites evermanni
AAGTTTTGGAAAATTTTCGAAAGCGACAGCTTAACATAAGGTCATGTAAAACTTGAGGAAGTCATGGAAATAGTCATGGAAAGTCATCGAATTTGTAGAGCTCAAAAGAGTATGAACCCTGAACCTGAAACTTCCTCATGTTCCCTTATGCACCCGGTTACGAAGCAGGAACATTTTTCTAGTGAACAAGCAGACAACCCGCGCCAGAGGAAAGAGGTTTTTTTGAGCAAACAAAACCCGAAAGTCGCACCGCGCCAGCAGAGCCTTTCGTCATTCTCGTCTACAGAGCCCGTCGTTTCTTTTGGTTTTGCGAGTGGCTCTGGGGACGAGAATTAGTTTTGCGCACTCGAGAAAGACTTCATGAATCGAATAAGAACTTGTGTTTCGGGGGTGAAAGCTGAATAGCCTCGTTTATTCATTATTCTTTGAATGTTTCTTCCAATTATTCATTATTCTTATGCAATTCTTGTTGGTCATTCATTATTCATAATCGATCGCTTTAGGGCACAAAGGATTAACTTTGTTAATGTGGCCCGAACCTGTTTATACGCGCGCTGGTTGTGTTTTTGAATCGTGTTTTTCGGAGGAAATAATTTAACCGATTTCTATGATTTTTGGCATCCGTAATAAAGAATGGTGCAACTTTAAGAGAATGTTTTTTTTTTTATTTTCTTGTACGTATATAAACGTTCGAGTTATCGGCATATGTTTAAAATCGCATTTTTACACAAAAAGTCGATAACTAGGAAACTCCACCACTACAGATTTTTCTTTACCTTCAGCAAATGAGTCTCAGAGCTCTCTAGTTTTATATTTGCAAGTTTGAAGTCAATCGTGACCGTAGAACTCCCTGCACAGAATGCTGGCCAAATTTAACCTTAAAATACAACGTTGACACATTTGGGAAAGTTGACGGACAAATAGAGGAAGAGTGCCGACTGACTAGTATCTCCTCTCTGCAAGGGTATTCTTGCCCAAAGCTTTACAGCAAGAAACTGAGTAATCAGACACCTACGGCGAATACAGTTCGCACGGTGGTACAAGAAGAACAACTTTACGCCGAATGCAGGGCAAGATTAAAGAACTTCAAATCATCAAACTTTGTATTTGTCCCTTCTCTTTTGGAAGCCAACCTTAACAAAGCAAAAATATAGTATCTACAAAAAACTCTCAACACTTTTTAGCGTCGCAGGTGTCTGTTGTGAGGAGAAATACAGCCATCAACTCCAGTACTTCTAAACATCCATTTTTCAGCTGCACTGAAAGCCCTTGTATATACTTGGTAATTTATTCAAGCTTTTTAAAATTGTCATCACATTCGCACGGGAAGTTTGCCACTTAGGGATAAAGTCATACAGATGAAGAAAAATATGACAATAGTCTTATTCTTCTTATTAGGGAACTTAAGCAGAGACGTTTTTGGACGACGTACGCCAAACGGAAGTGAGGCCTTTTCTCATTCAATCCCTAAATTCTACTAAAATTGTACTGCTAAGTGTTCTTTAGTTACAAAGAAGATTTGCCGAAAGCCCACTTACGGTTGACGCGCGTCACTCAAAAACGTCTTTGCTTATATATACTCCCTGTTAGCACAGTGAAAATGATGTGCGACTCATCATCAGTATCACATTCCACTCAATTTAAAAGAGCGATATATAAATAAAGCCCTCATTTGCATCTCATTTCATCCCAGAGAAATATGGAACTGGCAAACTTTACTGAAGAGGAAAACCAGAAAACATTCAAAGAAATGTTCGGCTCGGCAGAATTTCAGATCAGAGCTGTAGATGGCGAGCTCATCTTTCTTTCAGCTCTAAATATTTTTCTTTCGATTTCTGCATTTCTGGGGAACACTCTGATCCTAGTTGCCCTACGCAAGGAAACATCACTTCATCCGCCGTCCAAACTCCTGTATTGTAACCTAGCGATAACTGATCTCTGTGTTGGTATCATTGTGCAACCTTTGAATCTGGCCCATTGGATTTCTGTGGTGACGGAAAGATGGAATATTTGCTATTACGCACTTCAGGGAACACGTTTCTCAGGTTATACTTTGTGTGCAGTGTCTTTACTAACATCGACTGCAATAAGCGTAGACAGACTTCTCGCGTTGTTGCTGGGGCTCAGATACAGACAAGTTGTAACTTTGAGAAGAACCTGTATAACTGCAATCGGTTTTTGGATTTTGCCCATGGTCGCCTCATCAACTTTATTTTGGAATTCTCCTATAAGATCATGGTGTCAATACATGGGTACAGTTCTGTGTCTAGTCACCACAATCTTCGCTTACACAAAAATTTTCTTTTCTCTGCGTCATAATCAAATTCATGTTCAGAACCATGCTGATCAAATACAACCGAGCCTAGCAATTTCATTGAACATAGCTCGATACAAGAAGGCGGTGTGCAGTGCAATGTGGGTGCAGGGCACATTAGTTGCATGTTATGTGCCGTATGTTATCACGGTAGCTTTGACACGTCAACGAAGGATGACTTTATCGGTATACCTCTTTAGACAATTTACGGCTACCTTACTGTATTTAAACTCGTCATTAAACCCGTTGCTGTACTGTTTGAAGATCAGAGAAGTAAGGCAAGCTGTAAAAGAAACATTAAGACAACTATTATGTCGATCGAGGTAGTTTATTATGCTTTTCAACTTAAAATTCATGCTAAAACCACGAATCTTAAAACGAACCATACACAGTGAAATACTTTGAGTCCATTGCACCCCAAAAGGATCAATGAGGGAAATAGCGGCTTCCTCCCCCTCCCCGTCGCCCCCTCTTTGTACATCCTAGGGTTAAGTCATATGTTAATAAATGAATTCAAATGCATTCGCTTGAGTTTGTACGTAAAAATGAAAATAAAACAAAATTTAACCAACGTGATCAGTACAAAAATTATAGTACAGTTTTTTTTTTGATGGGATGTTACTGGCTCAGTTCACTTAACGAAGAGTCACTTTTACCTGATAAATTTAGAGAGATGACAAAACATTCAAACCCCGCTTTATGGACACCAGTTTAATACAAACACCTCGTTCTGATTACGGACAGTTTGCTTTGTCCCTGATTACAGCCTTAACATTTTCTACAAATTCAACCCGCCTACGAACACACTGTTTATGAACTTTTGGTTTTGACTTATTAGACTTCTGTTGTGAAAGAAAGATGGGATATATTGCTATCACGCCAATTTGGCAGCAATCGTTTTAGGTTATACTTTATGTTCAGCTGTGTCTCTTTAACACTGACCGCAATAAGCGTGGACAGACTTGTTACATTGTTTCTACAGCTCAGATACAGACATGTTGTTTCTTTGAGTGGAAACACAAGTACGCATCATTCTACAGGGGACAGGGAGAGGAAGTTAATAGATATCAGTTCCCTATTTAATATATACACAGGTAGCCCAAGCTCGAAATATGAGCATCGGCGAGCATCGGCATTGTTGCGTACAGAAACGATAGGTTTTTTCTCCCATACAAATCCTTATATTTTGAATGTTACTTAACAATGTCGATGCCCACTGGTGCTCATATTTCAAGCTTGGGCTACCTGTGATATACAGTGCTACAAAAATGGAAGTTAGTTCCGTGGGTTTTTCTAGAAATGTCAGTTATTCGCTTGTAGTAAAGCCGAAAATTGAGCTCAGCCGTAATTACAACATGTCAGGCGGATTGATTGGACTCCCTGTCTTAAAAGTAGCGCGTGGGAACAACTGATACAAGATCAATACACGTGTCATAATCCAACCTAATTTTAAGGTTGTTTTCTATCTATTTGAAGCTTTTAGTTATAACCAAACACTGAGTCATCACCTGACAGTGCAATAATTCAGGAAAACTGGAAGAACTAAGAATTACTGAGTCACCATGCGCTTTGACGATTAGTTTACACAATATTGATATGGGGAAAAAACTGGTAAAATAAATATTAATATGGAAAGCACATAATTGTGAGAATAACTTGCGAGTAAATGCAGTGCAGTGAAATGGCAGTCAGGGCACAAATTTTTATATACGCTACTACTAGCCGAGGTTTCTTTCCGGTGTGGTTTTTAGCATTTAAGAAGTTTTTTACTTAGTTGCCTTCCATAACGGACAGAAAACTTAAAACCATTGTTGCTATCACTAATTATACCTTTTTTTCGGCGATCTGACTTCAAGTTGGTTAATAATGCATATAGCACTCGCCTGTAATGTACACTAAGTTGTCATACGTCAAGCTTGCAATGGACAGGTAACATGCGGGGGCACCCAAGTATAGTTCAAAACCACTTTAGCATAGCATTGTTAAAGGAGCTGTGTCACGAAAGATCAGCCAAATTAGGTAATTACAAAATGCCCGTTAAATTAAGAGAAACCTAAAATAACCGCCTTAAACATTAAAGGAAGGTGAAAATAACATAACAGAAACAACAGATGCCACGGATGGGCAAAACTAAAGAAGATGAACCAAATTCAAATTAGGGTTTTTGAAAACTGTTCAGCTTAACAGTTTTTTAAAGTTTATCTCTGTTGTTTGCAACTTCAAAAATGATGCTTAGGAGACATATTTGGTTGTCTCAAATCTCTGATTTTGTCATTTACGTGTAATCTTCTTTGCTTACTTTAAGTTCCATAGCGATTGAGAGCGAGTAATAGGCGAAATTAGACAAAATGAACTGGACTACCGTGACACAGCTCCTTTAAACGTATTTTAGTATTTAAACGGTAGATATAGGCATATTTTCATTCCTATAGGCATATTTTCATTTGTTCGGATCTCCTAGCTGAAGTCTAGTGATCCGAAAATCATAGGGATTAAAACTTACCTTTTCGAAAATTTCAGGCATTAGAACAGGCTCCCGAAAATTCTAGGTGACCTTTTTAGGGTAAAAATCCGTTAAAAATTGGCAATTATACCATTTTTTAGATGTTCGAAAGTCCTAGGAGAGGCAGGAAAGCAAGAAATGTTACAACAAATGCTCCGAAAATTCTAGATCTCAAATCGTCTTCCGAACAGATATTTTTACTATACAGGTAGCCCACAGCCCAGAGCCCAAGCTCGAAATATGAGCATCGGCGAGCATCGGCGAGCATCGCGAGCATCGGCATTGTTGCGTAACATTCAAAATATAGGGATTTGTATGGGAAAAAAACATATCGTTTCTGTAACCTACGAAAATGAAAGGATTTCAATAAAAAACAGCTTACCTTACTTAAAATGTGTGTTACGTCTCTCCTTTGTGGTCCACGGGCCGATTTATGGCCGTTTTATGGGTTTTTATGTAAACGATTTTCTGTCTATATAAAACCTTTACATAGAGAGAAAACCGTTTACATAAAAACCCATAAAACGGCCATAAATCGGCCCGTGGACCACAGAGGAAAGACGTAACACACATTTTAAGTAAGGCAAGCTGTTTTTTTATTGATATCCTTTCATTTTCGTAGGTTAACAATGCCGATGCGCTTATTTCGAGCTTGGGCTACCTGTGATATTTTCCGAAAATTGACGTTGGGTGCCCCTGAACATGAAAAGTCATTAAAATCACTGATCAGTCCAGTTCGTTTCACCTGAGCCTGTCACAGGGCACATCATAGTTCGAAGTTAGCTCGAACAACTACAAAACTTTTCTGAATCCCCGGCACCGTATTGACCCGGACGAAGACGTGCTTACTGTTTTCTGACTCACTCCAGCTTTTGCAAACAACCGACAGAAACACAAAGATTTAAAGACCAGACTAGAATTACCGCGTATTGACAGGCTTGAGTTACACTCTTTTTTTATAAGAATGTTGTTTTCCCTGGCCAGGCTGAGTATTCTTATTTTTCCGCCGATTTTAGGCTGTAAATATTCTTCAGTATTACTCTTAATAATAGCTTATGACATTTCCGTTTTAGAATATATTTGGGTATCAATTATAGTTTTTTTCAATATAATTAGCTAGTTTTGCGGTTTAAAGAAAGGAATAAATTGAAAACTTATATTTGTATTGTATTTACACATTTTCACCTCACAAAATTATATCCTTTTGAAAATCTCAGCCTGGGGTTTATTCTTAAAGTCTTCTTAAGATTTCGCAAATTTCAGCCTCGATATTCTCATAAAATATATTCTTATGGAGAAAACGAGTGTATTTATTTAGCGTAGTGAAAATGATGATTGTGCGAATCGACATCAATATCACTTTCCACTCAATCTAAAAGGGCGATACGTAAATGACATGATAAAGCCCGGACGTACACCGGAAACCTCGTTTCATCGATCACAGAGAAATATGGCACTGACAAACTGTCTAGTAATGATATAAACAGCCTTAAGTTAATAGTGATAAACTTGTGCGAATCATATCAAAGCCCTCACTTGCACCTCATTTCATCGCAGATGAGTATGGCTCAGACAAACGTTACTGATGATGAAAACCAGAAAACATTCGTAGAACTGTTCTGCTCGGCGGAGTTTATTAGAGGTGTAGATAGCGAGCTTATCTTTCTCTCAGCCATAAATATTTTTCTTTCCATTACTGCGTTTCTGGGGAACACTCTGATCCTAGTTGCTCTACACAAGGAAACCTCACTTCGCCCGTCTTCCAAACTCCTGTATCGTAACCTAGCGTTAACTGATCTCTGTGTTGGTATCATTGTGGAGCCTTTGTATGTGACAAATTGGACTTCTGTCGTGAAAGAGAGATGGGATATTTGCTATTATTCACTTCGGACAGCAGCTTTCTCAGGTTATACTTTGTGTGTAGTGTCTGCATTAACATTGACGGCAATAAGCGTGGACAGACTTCTCGCCTTGTTGCTGGAGCTCAGATACAGACAAGTTGTAACTTTGAGAAGAACGAGTATAACTGTGATAGGTTTTTGGATTTTGTCCATCGTTGGTGCATCTACTATTATTTGGAATCTAATTATTTTCACATGGTATCAATTCATAGTTGCAGCTTTGTGTCCAGTCACCACAATCTTCGCTTACACAAAAATTTTCTGTACTCTGCGTCATAATCAAATACATGTTCAGAACCATGTTGCTCAAGCACAACCGAGCCAAGCAATTCCACTCAACATAGCTCGATACAGAAAGGCAGTGTACAGTACACTGTGGGTGCAGGGAACAATGGTTGTTTGTTATCTGCCGTTTACAATAGCGCTCGCTTTGATGCCTCAAAGAGGGATAGGGATACCTATATCCGCATATCGTACTTGGCATTTTACAGCTACTTTAGTTTACTTAAACTCGTCTTTAAATCCCTTGCTGTACTGTTGGAAGATCAGTGAAGTAAGACAAGCTGTGAAAGAAACATTAAGGCAACTCTTCTGTAGATCGAGTTAGTTTATTATGCTTTTCAGCTGAAAAATCATACTGATAAATAACTACAAGTACCGATCGTTTCCTTTGTTCATGTCTTATCAACTGCCGTTTAATTAGTCGAGCTTGCTTTAGCAGAGCGAGAATCTAACACTTCAGCCGTTTTTTTTTTTACCGTCGGTCTTCCCCAAATGGTCGGCCATGGTCCCAGAGGTTCCTAGCGGAGACCGAGGAAACTGGGGATAACAATCGTGACGACTTCCGTTGTAATAATAATAATAATAATAATAATAATAATAATAATAATAATAATAATAATAATAATTATTATTATTATTATTATTATTATTATTATTATTATCATTATTATTATTAATAATAAATAATAGTTTTATTCAACTTTAAAAAATATGTACATAATTTAAAGAAATATTTGGAGTAAGAATTAAGCACTATATAACATTAACAACGGCAGACGTTTCTCCTCGCTCGTCGCCGCTGAGGGACGTTTCGCAAGGAGGAACGTCTGCGACTCAGCGACAGAAATTCCATACTGATGACGTAAATCAATGTTTACATAATAAATCCGTTAGTCATGGGGTTTCAAATGCAAATTTGTTCAATTTTACATTTCTCCTGGTCGATTTTGGTAAACTGATCATCTGCGAATGAGCCCCACCTAAACTCAAATGCTTCTTCAAGAGAAGACTATATTCCACAAATATTGGCTGTTTTGTTAGAGATTCATCGCGTTTACATTTGACCTTTGTGGCCTTTTGTCTTTTGTCTGTCATTCGTAAACAATGGCTAAAACAATGAAATTATTCCGTCGACCAATTAGCGCTTCTGACCGGATTCCGGACAGATTTTGCGTCATCAGTATGGAATTTCTGTCGATGAGTCGCAGACGTTCCTCCTGGCTAAACGTCCCTCTGCGGCGATGAGCGAGGAGAAACGTCTGTCGCTCGCAGGCTATATAAATTGATAAAAATAGCAATCACTGTGTCAATAACGATTTCACAAATACATTCCTTGCAGCTCAGATGCGGTCACTAGCTCTTACAGGCAGTCCAGAGTTTTAAATTAAGTCATTACCAATCCGTCTCTGATATCAAAAGGAAAAACAAGTTAAAAAGAATAAAAAACTAATAATAATAATAATATTCATAAACCAATCTTTATTTAAGTATCAGAATAATAAGTAAGATTTACAATTTTAAACTACATCGTATGGTTTACAAATTAAAAACTAAATATACGTCCACGATAGAAAAACTATTTACAATTGTGAATAATTTAAAAGTGGGAAAAGGAAAATTAAGCATTACTAAGAAAAAAACTATCAAAAATCTATATAGGCCTAAAATTATGAGTGCAGATGTAGACCAGCTACAGCGAAAGTGAAGTCTTCTGAGACCTCACGCGATTTGGATGGATATCTAGAACCTCTGACGCATCTGTGTACAGTTGTTAATATAGCAAATGAGAGCTGTATTCGAAGCCAGGAAATAACGCTGGCGTAGGATTCATTGTTCTTAGTCGAAAGCTTATTTGAAAGAGTTCCTAAAAAGTTCTGAGAGTCGACAGTCATTGCTTTTATTGCGCATTTTAACATTGAAAAATATGATCAAATGCGCATAACTCTCGAATCTCTATATACTAAAGTTTAATCATTTGTTACATTTCCTTCCTAATAGGTAATTTAGCATAACTCATAACAATTAAGAAGTAGAAAGAGAAGATAAAAGTAGAAAATAAAAACCTTAGATAGCTCCAGACAGGTCGCATTAGGCCTCTATAAAATAGAGCGTCTTAATGAGTCTCTTAAACATATCCAAAATCATGCTCTTTCCTAATATAGTCCGGTAAACCGTTCCATATCTTTGGAGCAGCTGCAGTAAATGATCTCTGTCCCTAAGAGTGCATTTGAAACTTAGCGGTAGGGTCTTGCAAAATAACGCCCGCATTACTCCGCAGGCTATAGCGGAAACATCGTTTAATATTTATGAGATTGCTTAAATACGCAGGCCCCAGATTGTGAATAGCCTTGAAAGAGATCACGGCGATTTTATAGCAAATTCGGAACTTCACCAGTAACCAATGCAGTGCAAGCAGTACTGGGTTAATATGACCGTACCTGGGTGTATCGGTGATAAGTCGCGCTGCGGAATTCTGAATCGAAGACGTTGCAATTTGGAAAGATGCACAGCTGGTACACCATAGAGAAGACCGTTGCAGTAATAAATGCATGCAATGATCACGCCTTGTACCAGCCGTTTGGTGGAAGCAGGCGTCAAGAACGTCCTGATTATTATGCAGGTGATAATGGATTGATTGACAAGTCGCGAAACCCGGGGTCGGAACACGTCCGTGTTTTAGACCTCGGAATCATTGCTAATCATTCCTAGCCTGCGTAGCAGGCGCTTGCAAGTAGTGGGCGAAAGAAAGAAAGGGCGCGCGCGAGGGAGACACGCGAGGGGTGAGGGAGCAGTGAAATGGCAGCCGTAATTAAACGTGTCAGGCGGATTGATTGGACTCCCTGTCCTAAAAGTAGCGCGTGGGAAGAACTGATACAGAGATCAATACACGTGTTATAACCCAACCTAACTTTAAGGTTTTTTTCTGTCTATTTGAAGCTTTTAGTTGTAACCAAACAAAGACATCTCCTGAGAGTGCAACAATTCGGGAAAACTGGAAGAACTAAGAATTAAGTCACCATGCGCTTTGAAGATTAGTTTACACAACATAGATATGGGGAAAAACTAGTAAAATAAATATTGATATGGAAAGCACGTAATTACGAGAATGGTTTGCGAGTAAATCCAATGCAGTGAAATGGCAGACAGCGCACAAATTTTTATATACCCTAATACTAGCCGAGGTAGGTTTCTTTCAGGTATCGTTTTCAGCATTAAAGAAGTTTTTCACTTTGTCGCCTCCCATAACGGACACAAAAATTAAAACCATAGTTGTTCAAGTTGGTCAATAACGCATATAACACTCGCCTGTAATGTACACTAAGTTGTCATACCTCAAGCTTGAAATGGACAGGTAACATGAAAAGTCATTAAAATCACTGATCAGTCCAGTTCATTTCACCTGAGCCTGGCACAGGGCACATCATAGTTCGAAGTTAGCTTGAACAACTAAAAAACTTTTCTGAACTCTCGGCACCGTATCAGCCCGACGAAGACGTGCTACTGTTTTCTGACTGACTGCAGCTTTTGCAAACAACTGACAGAAACACAAAGCTTTAAAGAACCAGACTAGAATTACCGCGTATTCAGCCTTGAGTTACACTCTTTTTTTATAAGAATGTTGTTTTCCCTGGCCAGGCTGAATATTCTCATTTTCCCACCGATTTTAGGCTGTAAATGTTCTTGTACTATTCTTAACAATAGCTTATGACATTTCCGTTTTAGAATACATTGGGGTATCAATTATAGCTTTGTTAAATATAATTAGCTAGTTTTGCCTTTTAAAGAAAGGAATAAATTGAAAACGTATATTTGTGTTGTATTTACAGTTTTTCACCACACAAAATTATATCCTTTTCAAAATTTCAGCCTAGGCCGGGTTTATTCTTAAAGTATTTCTTAAGATTTCGCAAATTTCAGCCTCGATATTCTTATAAAATATATCCTTAGAGAAAAAAGGAGTGTATTTGCATATTGAAAATGATGTGCGAATCTACATCAATATCACTTTCCACTCAATCTAAAAGAGCGATACTAAATAAAGCCCTCACGTACATCTCGTTTCATGACAGAGAAATATGGCACTGACAAACTTTACTGAAGATGAAAACCAGAAAACATTCAAAGAACTGGTCTGCTCGCCGGAGTTTTTTAGAGGTGTAGATAGCGAGCTTATCTTTCTCTCAGCAATTAATATTTTTCTTTCCATTACTGTATTTCTGGGGAACACTCTGATCCTAGTTGCTCTACACAAGGAAACTTCACTTCATCCGCCGTCCAAACTCCTGTATCGTAACCTAGCGATAACTGATCTCTGTGTTGGTATCATTGTGGAGCCTTTGTATGTGACAAATTGGACTTCTGTCTTGAAAGAAAGATGGGATATTTGCTATTATTCTTTTCGGACAGCAGCTTTCTCGGGTTATACTTTGTGTGCAGTATCTTTATTAACGGTGACTGCAATAAGCGTGGACAGACTTCTCGCCTTGTTGCTGGGGCTCAGATACAGACAAGTTGTAACTTTGAGAAGAACGAGTATAACTGTGATAGGTTTTTGGATTTTGTCCATCGTTGGTGCATCTACTATTATTTGGAATCTATTTATAACCACATGGTATCAATACATAGTTGCAGGATTGTGTCTAGTCACTATAATCTTCGCTTACACAAAAATTTTCTGTACTCTGCGTCATAACCAAATTCATTTTCAGAACCATGTTGCTCAAGGACAACCGAGACAAGCAATTCCACTGAACATAGCTCGATACAGAAAGGCAGTGTACAGTGCACTGTGGGTACAGGGAACAATGGTTGTTTGTTATCTGCCGTTTACTATAGCGGTCGCTTTGATGCCTCAAAGAGGGATACCTATATCCGCATATCGTGCTTGGCATTTTACGGCTACTTTAGTTTACGTAAACTCGTCTTTAAATCCCTTGCTGTACTGTTGGAAGATCAGTGAAGTAAGAGAAGCTGTAAAAGAAACATTAAGGCAACTCTTCTGTCGATCGAGTTAGTTTATTATCCTTTTCAGCGGAAAAATCATACTGATAAATAACTAAAAGTACTGATCGTTTCCTTTATTCATGTCTTATCAACTGCCGTTTAATTAGTCGAGCTAGCTTTTGCAGGGCGAGAATCTAAAACTTCAGCCGTTTTTTTTTTTTTTTTCGTCAGTCTTCCCCAAATGGTCGGCCATGGTCCCAGAGGTTTTTAGCGGAAACCGAGGAAAATGGGGATAACAATCGTGACGACCTCCGTTGTAATAATAACAATAATAATAATAATAATTATTATTATTATTATTATTATTATTATTATTATTATTATTATTATTATTATTATTATCATCATTATCATTATTAATAATAAATAATAATTTTATTCAACTTTAAAAAATATGTACATAATTTACAGAAATATTTGGAGTAAGAATTAAGCACTATATAACATTAACAATAGTATAAATTGATAAAAATAGCAATCACTGTGTCAAGAACGATTTCACAAATACATTCCTTGCGGTTCAGATGCGGTTCGCACTAGCTCTTGCAGGCAGTCCAGAGTTTTAAATTAAGTCATTACCAATCCGTCTCTGATATTAAAAGGAAAAACAAGTTAAAAAGAATAATAATAATAAGTATGTGTAATCAGATGGCGACGAGTGAAATTAGGGAATAATTTCTCGCGCGTTTTGTCCAAATCCTTATAATTTGGACAAAACGGAAGTGAAATTATTCCCTAATTTCACGAGTATACCATTTGGTTATCTATTAATATCATGGGTGACGAATTACCTTAGCAATCAAGGATTTTTGACTTGTTTATCCTGGATCGTATCGATCGATCGTAAACTCCACTTTCTCAAACGTTTAAAGCTGAAATTTGGCATAAGTTTTCAGAATTTTTCGACAACATACCTCTAAGAATCCTTCTTGATGTGCTCTTTTGTGTGTTCAGGTTTTCTAAAGCGTCTTTTTATGCCCTGACATCGTTATTGATGACATTTTAAAACTTCGCCGCCATCTTGAAACGGAGACGTACGTCTGGTTGCCATGGAAATTTAGTAATTTCGCATGTGAAATTACAAATTAACGCTGAAATTTCGCGCCAAGATTAAGGAGTAATTCGTCACCTATGATATTAGTATGTGTAATCAAATGGTCAAATAGTCGCCTCCCATAACGAACACAAAAATTAAAACCATTGTTGCTATCACTAATTATACCTTTTTTCGGCCATCTGACTTCAAGTTGGCTAATAATGCATATAACACTCGCCTGTAATGTACATTAAGTTGTCATACGTCAAGCTTGAAATGGACAGGTAACATGAAAAGTCATTAAAATCACTGATCAGTCCAGTTCATTTCACCTGAGCCTGGCACAGGGCACATCATAGTTCGAAGTTAACTTGAACAACTAAAAAACTTTTCTGAACTCTCGGCACCGTATCAGCCCGACGAAGACGTGCTGCTGTTTTCTGACTGACTGCAGCTTTTGCAAACAACTGAAAGAAACACAAAGCTGTAAAGACCAGACTAGAATTACCGAGTATTCAGCCTTGAGTTACACTCTTTTTTTATAAGAATGTTGTTTTCCCTGGCCAGGCTGAATATTCTCATTTTCCCACCAATTTTAGGCTGTAAATGTTCTTGTACTATTCTTAACAATAGCTTATGACATTTCTGTTCTAGAATACATTGGGGTATCAATTATAGCTTTGTTAAATATAATTAGCTAGTTTTGCCGTTTAAAGAAAGGAATAAATTGAAAACGATTATTTGTGTTGTATTTACAGTTTTTCACCACACAAAATTATATCCTTTTCAAAATTTCAGCCTAGGCCGGGTTTATTCTTAAAGTATTTCTTAAGATTTCGCAAATTTCAGCCTCGATATTCTTATAAAATATATCCTTAGAG
>CALNXI010003590.1:21541-42140 GCA_942486025.1 Porites evermanni
GCATATTGAAAATGATGTGCGAATCATCAATAACTCACCACTCAATCCAAAAGAGTGATCCTAAATAAAGCCCTCGCGTACACCTCGTTTCATCACAGAGAAATATGGCACTGACAAACTTTACTGAAGATGAAAACCAGAAAATATTCTTAGAACTGTTCTGCGCGGTGGAGTTTATTAGAGGTGTAGATAGCGAGATTATCTTTCTCTCAGCTATAAATATATTTCTTTCCATCACTGCATTTCTGGGGAACACTCTGATCCTAGTTGCCCTATACAAGGAAACTTCACTTCATCCGCCGTCCAAACTCCTGTATCGTAACCTGGCGATAACTGATCTCTGTGTTGGTATCATTGTGGAGCCAGTGGCTGTGACTTATTGGACTTCTGTTGTGAAAGAAAGATGGGATATTTGCTATTATTCACTTCGGACAGCAGCTTTCTCAGGTTATACTTTGTGTGTAGTGTCTTCATTAACATTGACGGCAATAAGCGTGGACAGACTTCTCGCCTTGTTGCTGGGGCTCAGATACAGACAAGTTGTAACTTTGAGAAGAACGAGTATAACTGTGTTAGGTTTTTAGATTTTGTCCATCGTTGGTGCATCTACCATTATTTGGAGTCTATTTATAACCACATGGTATCTACGCATAGTTACAGCTTTGTGTCTAGTCATTATAAGCTTCGCTTACACAAAAATTTTCTGTACTCTGCGTCATAACCAAATTCATGTTCAGAACCATGTTGCTCAAGGACAACCGAGCCAAGCAATTCCATTGAACATAGCTCGATACAGAAAGGCAGTCTACAGTGCACTGTGGGTGCAGGGAACATTTGTTGTTTGTTATCTGCCGTTTACTATAGCGGTCGCTTTGATGCCTCAAAGAGGGATACCTATATCTGCATATCGTGCTTGGCATTTTACGGTTACCTTAGTTCATTTGAACTCGTCTTTAAATCCCTTGCTGTACTGTTGGAAGATCAGTGAAGTACAACAAGCTGTGAAAGAAACATTAAGGCAACTCTTCGGTCGATCGAGTTAGTTTATTATGCTTTTCAGCTGAAAAATCATACTGTTAAATAACTACAAGTACTCGTTTTCTTTTTCCATGTCTTATCAACTGACGTTTAATTAGGCGAACTTGCTTTAGCAAAGCGAGAACCTAAAACTTTGGCCGTTTTTTTTTTCCGTCGTTCTTCCCCAAATGGTCGGCCATGGTCCCAGAGGTTCCTAGCGGAGACCGAGGAAACTGGGGAGAACAATCATGACGACTTCCGTTGTAATAATAATAATAATAATAATAATAATAATAATAATAATAATAATAATAATAATAATTAACAATAATAATAATAATTAATAATAATAATAAATAATAATTTTATTCAACTTTAAAAAATATGTACATAATTTACAGAAATATTTGGAGTAAGAATTAAGCACTATATAACGTTAAGAATAGTATAAATTGATAAAAATAGCAATCACTGTGTCAATAACGATTTCACAAATACATTCCTTGCGGCTCAGATGCGGTCACTAACTCTTGCAGGCAGTCCAGAGTTTTAAATTAAGTCATTACCAATCCGTCTCTGATATCAAAAGGAAAAACAAGTCAAAAAGAATAATAATAATAAAAATAATATTGATAATAATATTCATTGCTTTTATTGCGCATTTTAACATTGAAAAATATGATCAAATGCGCATAACATTCGAATAAGACTGAAACAAAAGATATATTACATACTCTCTATATACTAAAGCTTAATCATTTGTTAAATTTCCTTCCTAATAGGTAATTTAGCTCATAACAAGTAAGAAATAAAAGTAGAAAATAAAAACCATAGATAGCTCAAGACAGGGCGCTATAGGCCTCTTTAAAATAGAGCGTCTTAATGAGTCTCTTAAACATATCCATAATCATTCTCTTTCCCAATGTAGTCCAGTAAACCGTTCCATATCTTTGGAGCAGTTGCAGTAAATGATCTCTGTCCCTAAGAGTGCATTTGAACTTAGCGATAGGGACTTGCAAAATAACGCCCACATTACTCTGCAGGTTAGAGCAAGAACATCGTTTAATATTTATGAGATAACTTAAATACGCAGGCCCCGGATTGTGAATATCCTTGAAAGAGATCACAGCGATTTTATAGCAAATTCGGAACTTCACCGGTAACCAATGCAGTGCAAGCAGCACTAGGGTAATGTGTAAGTATCTGGGTGTATGAGTGATAAGTCGCGCTGCGGAATTCTGAAGACGTTGCAATTTGGAAAGATACACAGCTGGTACACCATAGAGAAGACCGTTGCAGTTATAAATGCGTGCCATGATCACGCCTTGTACAATGAGCCGTTTGGTGTAAGCAGGCGTCAAGAACCTTCTTATTTGTCTGATATTATGTAGGTGATAGTAGATGGATTGTCAAGTTGTGAAACCCGGGAGTGGAGCACGTTCGTGTTTTGACCTCGGAATCATTCCTAATCATTCATAGCCTGTGTAGCAGGCGCTTGGAAGTAGTGGGCGAAAGAAAGAAAAGACGCGCGCGAGGGAGACACGCGAGGGGTGAGGGAGCAGTGGAAAAGCAGTCAGCGCACAAATTTTTATATACCCTACTACTAGCCGAAGTTTCTTTCCGCTACATATGGTTTTAAGCATTTACGAAGTTTTTCACTTAGTTGCTTCCCATAACAGGCACAACAATTAAAACCATAGTTGCTATTATTAATTATACCTTTTTTCGATTATCTGACCTCAAGTTGGTTAATATAATGCATATGACGCTCGCCTGGGCGGGAAAATGGTTCGATGATGACTTAAGCTTATAAAGCTAACAGTTCGTGTTAATGGAATTTTCTGCCAAATTACTCATACGTCAAGCTTTTAATGTACAGGCCACATGAAAAGCCATTAATTAAAAATCTTCCGTCCAGTTCGTTTCACCTGAGCCTGCATGGCACATGCAGGCTTCATCATAGTTCGAAGTTAGCGTTGAATACTACAAAACTTCTCTGAACCCCTGTCTGGCCCGACAAAGAAGTGCCTACTGACTCACTGCAGCTTTTTAACATCAGCTGACAGAAACACGATTATAATGATATAAACAGCCTTAAGTTATTAGTGATAAACTTGTGCGAATCATATCACTTTCCGCCCAAAATAAAAGAGCAATATTTAAATAAAGCCCTCACTTGCGCCTTATTTGATGATGAGGATGATGATGATGATGATGATAAACTTTATTTCAGTGTCAGGTCTTCTAGCTGGCCATGTAAGGCCTACTAACAGGGGACACTGAATTAAAATACTATCAGCTCTAACTGATTAATATAAAAAAAAATAGTTACAAAGAATAAAATTTACAAAAATATACATCCTAAAAAAATATCGAGAAAACGCATTCGGATTTTTCATATAAAATAATACTTATTGATTAAGAGGTATCTTTTTTGTCTAGAAAATGTCATTTATGTACAACATAGAAAGCAGTTTTTACAGCCCTCTGTTTCAAGATCTACCTTACGAATTTTCTTTTTAAAGCTGTAAATTGATTCTGCATTTTTTGCATCCTTGCTTAGTTGAGACCATATTACTGGGCCCACGTATCTCATGTCTCCCGTGAGTTGATGTGTTGTATCGAGGAATAAAAAAGTCACCAGATTTTCTGAGCCCATAGCGAGGTTTATCTAGCTTAAAAATGTCCTTTATATACGGAGGGCATATATTGTACTTTGCCTTATACATAATTATGGCTATATCCTGCAATCAGCGACAGCCTATAGCTAGTGTCGTGAGTTAAGCTTTTCTCAAGAGCTCATCGTATGAACTTCTCGTATCGCAGTAGACGGCTCTTAACGCTCGCTCTTGTACTCGCTCCATCTTTCTGCTATCCGACGCCCGACAGAAATGCCACACTGTATGACAGTATTAAATTTCAGGCATTATGAAAGAAATGAAAATCTTAAGTTTGGCTGATAATGTTAACATGTTTCTAAGCCTCATCAAAACTCCAACCTTCCTAGATGTGTTTTTACATACCTCTCAAATATGCGTACTAAAACTCAAATTTTCGTCAATGGTCACTCTCAGTAATTTCATTTCAGAGTGACTCTCAATATCAATATACCATATTTATACTGACAAAAATCATCGTTCAATGTTTTGGGTGTAAATTTCCCGAAAGAGTTCTCCTCACTGGAGCAATATCAACATGTTAAAGGTTTTCAAAAGTTTCACAGACGTGTGAAGCTAAGCCGGATGTGCAGCATGTCTCTCCTTGCAATAACGTTTTGAGTATTTACACCCGTTTTGTATTCCAAACGAAAAAGTAGCATAACAGCACCACCGCCTTTGACAACAAAACTTATCAGAAAGCCTCATGGGCTCCAAGCAAGCGAAACCCAACGCTACTAAGAGCGTTCTTGTTTATCCAAAGACTGTTGCGAATCTAGAAGTAGCAAGAGAGACGTCCTTTTGCGTGCGTCAGTTGAGGGGCATAGAAAGGTAACAAAAGAGGCGAAAAGGAAGGAACATATATCTCGAAAGAGAGAGGTGGGAAAACTGTTTCGATCCCTGTGCTTAGTTATTTGGCTTTTACGTAGAAATGCAAGAACACGTGATTAATCATAAGAAATATCATATTTTCTTAAATCGTCTGTTCTTGTTGATCTCAATTTCCTCCATGTTTTTAACTGATCGTGTGTTGTTAGTATACAGCAGTATATACATCAGAGAGTGCACTGTTTTATAATAATGTCATCCGTTTTACATAGAAACAGAAACTTGACATAGTGAACACCTCTATACATTTATGACAGTTTGGGGCGTTAATTTCTTTAATCGAAACGAGTGTCATGATGACGTTTTCATTGTGTCAATCATAACAAACCCGAAATTAAGACGGGGGAGAGGGGTGGGGGGCACTCAAGAGAAGTTTGGTAGGGGGGTGCCGCCGTGGCCTTCAAACCATTGACTCTGTTTAAGACGAAAGTGGTTCATTTCGCTACCCCATCTAAGGGCCTGTTTACATGGAGTGGGACACCCCGGTCTAGCGGGGTTGGTTTCTTTTGTTTTCAAGCTCTGGAGGACACAAAACAAAAGAAACCTACCCCACTAGACCGGGGTCCCCCACTCCATGTAAACAGGCCCTAAGACAAGAGACTTTATTTGATGACTCTGATTCATTTCGTTTTGCATACAGAATTGAGTAATTTTCTCAAACTGAAATCATGGAGCTAAAACTTTTGGTGGAAGAAATTGTTGGCACCACATATATAAACCGCTCACCGTCAACTCCATCCACACTCTTTTAAAGGCCTCCGAGCCAAATAACACCCTATCCAAGACGCTAAATAGTGAAATTGTGTACCATGTTTAAGACTAAAGACCCTGAAAACTATACCCTGTTCAGGGGCACATACCCCTCTAGGCCAAATAAGGGAGTGCACCCCCCGGTGTAAACCAAACAAGTTGGTATGTTTAGACTGTTAAGGCTTCTTGTCTTCATACTTGGCAGGACTAGCTCTTTTTCGATCAAGAAGAAGGGAAAAGAGGCTCTGCTCACAGGATGGCAGAGCCCATGATTGTTAAGTTCGAGGAAATATAAGAGCTGTCAGGGGTCTAGAACGTAACTAAGTACGCATCTACAGGGGAGAGGGAGAGGAAGTTAATAGATCTCAGTTCCTTATGTATATAGTTCTACAAAAATGACGTTTATTTCCTTAGGTTTTTCTAAAAATGTTTGTTATTCGCTTATAACAAAGCTGAAAACAGGGCTCAGGCAATTGAACATATCTGGGCGGATTGATTGGACTCCATGTCTTAAAAGTAGCGCGTGGGAACAACCGATACAAAATTAATGCACAAGTCATATTATAATAAGGTTTGTTTTCTGTCCATTTGAAGCTTTAAGTTATAAGCAAACAAAAACATCACCTGCTTTGCTTTTACTTAGTATTGCAATAATTCAGTAAAACAGGAAGAGAATTAAATTGCCACGCGCTTAGATAATTAGTTTACACAGTATAGATATGGGGAAAAACTCTTGAGAGTAGATGCAGTGCAGTGAAATGGCAGTCAGCGGACAAATCTTAATATACCCTACTACTAGCCGAGGATTCTTTCTGGTGTGAATTTTAAGCATTTACGAAGTTTTTCACTTAGTTGCCTCACATAACAGGCACAAAACTTAAAACCATTGTTGCTATCACTAATTATACCTTTTTTCGGCTATCTGGCCGCAAGTTGGTTAATAATGCATATAACACTCGCCTGGGCGGGAAAATGATTCGATGATGGCTCAAGCTTATAAACTTAACAGTTTGTGTTAATGGAATTTTCTGTCAAATTACTCATACGTCAAGCTTTTAATGGACAGACAACATGAAAAGCCATTAAAATCTTCCGTCCAGTTCGTTTCACCTGAGCCTGGCACATGCAGGCTGCATCATAGTTCGAAGTTGGCTTGAACAACTACAAATTAAACTTTTCTGAAACCCCGTCTAGCCCGACAAAAAAGTGCGTACTGTCTTCTGACTGACTGCAGCTTTTTACCATAAGCTGACTGAAACACGATGATATTTATATAAACAGCCTTAAGTCATTAGTGATAAACTTGTGAGAATCATAAAAGCCCTCACTTGCACCTCATTTCATCGCAGATGAATATGGCTCAGACAAACGTTACTGAAGATGAAAACCAGAAAACATTCATGGAACTGTTCTGCTTGGCGGAATTTATCAGAGGTGTAGATGGCGAGCTTATATTTCTTTCAGCTCTTAAAATATTTTTCTTTCCATTACTGCATTTCTGGGGAACACTCTGATCCTAGTTGCCCTACACAAGGAAACTTCACTTCATCCGCCGTCCAAACTTCTGTATCGTAACCTAGCGAAAACTGATCTCTGTGTTCGTATCATTTTGGATCCTTTGGCTGTGACTTATTTGACTTCTGTTGTAAAGGAAAGATGGGATATTTGCTATTACTCACATTTTGCAGAAGTTTTCTCAGGTTATACTTTGTGTGTAGTGTCTTTAGTAACACTGACTGCAATAAGTGTGGACAGACTTCTCACCTTGTTGCTTGGGCTCAGATACAGACAAGTTGTAACTTATAGAAAAACATGTATAACTGTAATTAATTTATGGATTTTTTCCATCGTCGGTGCATCTACTATGTTTTGGAACCGTCTTTTAACTTCATGGTGTCAATACATAATTATAGCTCTGTGTCTAATCACCACAATCTTCGCTTACGCAAAAATTTTCTTTTCTCTGCGTCATAATCAAATTCATGTTCAGAACCATGCTGCTCAAGGACAACCGAGCCAAGCAATCACACTAAACATAGCTCGATACAGAAAGGCGGTTTACAGTGCAATGTGGGTCCAGGGAACATTGGTTGCATGTTATTTGCCGTTTGGTTCGTGGTAGCTTTGACACCTCAACAAGGGATGACTTTATCGGTATACCTCGTTAGACGATTTACTGTTTCTTTACTCTATTTAAATTCGTCATTGAACCCGTTCTTGTACTGTTGGAAGATCAGGGAAGTAAGGCAAGCTGTAAAAAAAACGTTAAGGCAAATATTCTGTCGATCGAGTTAGTTTACTATGGTTTTCAACTTAAATTCGTCAGTGCCAAAAACACTAGACTACACTTAAAACGAATCATACACATGTAATATTTAAGTTCTATTGCGCCTTAAAAGGTTCAGTCTTTGGCGGAAAGAGCGGTATTAATTAACCCCCCCCCCTCCCTCTTTATACATTACAAGGAAAATTAATCATAATAAATGAATTCATATGTATTTGCTTGAATTTATTGTACGTAAAATTAGCAATAAAACAAATTTTAACCAACGTGATAAGTACAAAAATTAAAGTACATCATTTTTGTTGTTTCATGGGATTTTAATGGCTCAGTTCACTTAACGAAGAGTCATTTTTACCTGATAAATTTAGAGAGATGACAAAACAAACAAACCCCGCTTTTTTTGATAATGATAGCATTAAGCAATTGACCACACTTTCTATGGGTTTACCGGCGTAATAACCCACGCGGGATGTTGGAAAAACACGAGAAAAGTTTGTAAATCACTCGCCTTCGGCTCGTGATTTACAAGCATTTCGAATGTTCTCCCAACATCCCAAGTGGGTTATCACGCCGATAAACCCATAGAAAGTGAGGTCTATTGCTTTTATAAAATAACTTTAAGTAAAACTATGAGTTTACCGGCACAATAAACCATAGGTTTCTGGCCAATCAGAACGCGCGTACTATTTTAATTATTTTTTTTTAAATAATATTAATATTAAATAATCTTTATAGAGGAAGCTCTAGTCACGTTTAGTGGTTTTTAGGGAGGTCCACACGAAGATTAAAAAATGTGAGAACTACTAATTACAATCAGTCTTAAAAATTTAACTATTGCTCAAATATAAAAAGCTAACGGATAAAAATTTAAAAGGGCAAGAAGGCTAAACAACTAACCCCACTAGACCGGGGTCCCCCACTCCATGTAAACAGGCCCTAAGACAAGAGACTTTATTTGATGACTCTGATTCATTTCGTTTTGCATACAGAATTGAGTAATTTTCTCAAACTGAAATCATGGAGCTACAACTTTTGGTGGAAGAAATTGTTGGCACCACATATACAGACCGCTCACCGTCAACTCCATGCACACTCTTTTAAAGGCTTCGGATACAAAAAAACACCCTGTCCAAGACGCTAAATAGTGAAATTGTGTACCATGTTTAAGACTAAAGACCCTGATAACTATACCCTGTTCAGGGGCACATACCCCTCTAGGCCAAATAAGGGAGTGCACCCCCCGGTGAAAACCAAACAAGTTGGTATGTTTAGACTGTTAAGGCTTCTTGTCTTCATACTTAGCAGGACTAGCTCTTTCTCGATCAAGAAGAAGGGAAAAGAGGCTCTGCTCACAGGATGGCAGAGCCGATGATTATTAAGTTCGAGGAAATATAAGAGCTGTCAGGGGTCTAGAACGTAACTAAGTACGCATCTACAGGGGAGAGGGAGAGGAAATTAATAGATCTCAGTTCCTTATGTATATAGTTCTACAAAAATGACGTTTATTTCCTTAGGTTTTTCTAGAAATGTTTGTTATTCGCTTATAACAAAGCCGAAAACAGGGCTCAGGCAATTGAACATATCTGGGCGGATTGATTGGACTCCATGTCTTAAAAGTAGCGCGTTGGAACAACCGATACAAAATTAATGCACGAGTCATATTATAATAAGGTTTGTTTTCTGTCCATTTGAAGCTTTAAGTTATAAGCAAACAAAAACATCACCTGCTTTGCTTTTACTTAGTATTGCAATAATTCAGTAAAACAGGACGAGAATTAAATTGCCATGCGCTTAGACAATTAGTTTACACAGTATAGATATGGGGAAAAACTCTTGAGAGTAGATGCAGTGCAGTGAAATGGCAGTCAGCGGACAAATCTTAATATACCCTACTACTAGCCGAGGATTCTTTCTGGTGTGAATTTTAAGCATTTACGAAGTTTTTCACTTAGTTGCCTCACATAACAGGCACAAAACTTAAAACCATTGTTGCTATCACTAATTATACCTTTTTTCGGCTATCTGACCGCAAGTTGGTTAATAATGCATAAAACGCTCGCCTGGGCGGGAAAATGATTCGATGATGACTCAAGCTTATAAACTTAACAGTTTGTGTTAATGGAATTTTCTGTCAAATTACTCATACGTCAAGCTTTTAATGGACAGACAACATGAAAAGCCATTAAAATCTTCCGTCCAGTTCGTTTCACCTGAGCCTGGCACATGCAGGCTGCATCATAGTTCGAAGTTGGCTTGAACAACTACAAATTAAACTTTTCTGAAACCCCGTCTAGCCCGACAAAAAAGTGCGTGCTGTCTTCTGACTGACTGCAGCTTTTTACCATAAGCTGACTGAAACACGATGATATTTATATAAACAGCCTTAAGTTATTAGTGATAAACTTGTGAGAATCATATCACTTCCCTCAAAATTAAAAGAGCGATATTTAAATAAAGCCCTCACTTGCACCTCATTTCATCGCAGATGAATATGGCTCAGACAAACGTTACTGAAGATGAAAACCAGAAAACATTCATGGAACTGTTCTGCTTGGCGGAATTTATCAGAGGTGTAGATGGCGAGCTTATATTTCTTTCAGCTCTTAATATTTTTCTTTCCATTACTGCATTTCTGGGGAACACTCTGATCCTAGTTGCCCTACACAAGGAAACTTCACTTCATCCGCCGTCCAAACTTCTGTATCGTAACCTAGCGATAACTGATCTCTGTGTTGGTATCATTTTGGATCCTTTGGCTGTGACTTATTTGACTTCTGTTGTAAAGGAAAGATGGGATATTTGCCATTACTCACATTTTGCAGAAGTTTTCTCAGGTTATACTTTGTGTGTAGAGTCTTTAGTAACACTGACTGCAATAATTGTGGACAGACTTCTCACCTTTTTGCTTGGGCTCAGATACAGACAAGTTGTAACTTATAGCAAAACATGTATAACTGTAATTAATTTATGGATTTTTTCCATTGTCGGTGCATCTACTATCTTTTGGAACCGTCTTTTAACTTCATGGTGTCAATACATAATTATAGCTTTGTGTCTAATCACCACAATCTTCGCTTACGCAAAAATTTTCTTTTCTCTGCGTCATAATCAAATTCATGTTCAGAACCATGCTGCTCAAGGACAGCCGAGCCAAGCAATCACACTAAACATAGCTCGATACAGAAAGGCGGTGTACAGTGCAATGTGGGTGCAGGGAACATTGGTTGCATGTTATTTGCCGTTTGGTATAGTGGTAGCTTTGACACCTCAACAAGGGATGACTTTATCGGTATACCTCGTTAGACGATTTACTGTTTCTTTACTCTATTTAAACTCGTCATTGAACCCGTTCCTGTACTGTTGGAAGATCAGGGAAGTAAGGCAAGCTGTAAAAAAAACGTTAAGGCAAATATTCTGTCGATCGAGTTAGTTTACTATGGTTTTCAACTTAAAATTCCTCAGTGCCAAAAACACTAGACAGTCCTTAAAACGAATCATACACTTGTAATATTTAAGTTCTATTGCGCCTTAAAAGGTTCAGTCTTTGGCGGAAAGAGCGGTATTAATTAACACCCCCCTTCCCCATCCCCCCCCCCCCCCTTTATACATTACAGGGAAAATTAATCATAATAAATGAATTCATATGTATTTGCTTGAATTTATTGTACGTAAAATTAACAATAAAACAAATTTTAACCAACGTGATAAGTACAAAAATTAAAGTACATTTTTGTTGTTTCATGGGATTTTACTGGCTCAGTTCACTTAACGAAGAATCATTTTTACCTGATAAATTTAGAGAGATGACAAAACAAACAAACCCCGCTTTTTTTGATAATGATAGCATTAAGCAATTGACCACACTTTCTATGGGTTTACGGGCGTAATAACCCACGCGGGATGTTGGAAAAACACAAGAAAAGTTTGTAAATCACGAGCCGAAGGCGAGTGATTTACAAGCATTTCTAATGTTCTCCCAACATCCCAAGTAGGTTATCACGCCGATAAACCCATAGAAAGTGAGGTTTATTGCTTTTATAAAATAACTTTAAGTAAAACTATGAGTTTACCGGCACAATAAACCATAGGTTTTTGGCCAATCAGAACGCGCGTACTATTTTAATTAGTTATTTTATAAAATAATATTAATATTAAATAATCTTTATAGAGGAAGCTCTAGTCACATTTAGTGGTTTTCAGGGAAGTCCACACCAAGATTAAACAATGTAAGAACTACTAATTACAATCAGTCTTAAAAATTTAACTATTGCTCAAATATAAAAAGCTAACGGATAAAAATTTAAAAGGGCAAGAAGGCTAAACAACTAAAAGAAAGGCTAAGTAAAAAATATACGACCGAACTAAAATATTAACTATCATTCAAACACAAAGGCTTTCGACTAAAATATTTGGCTCTTAGGTTGCGCTTTAAAATTTTCCATGGCATGGCTCTCCTTAAAAGATTGGGGAGACTTGCCCAGTCACTAATGCATATACATAACTCGTTCATTAGATCATAACCCCTTTCACATTGTGGACTGTACGTTTGACCTTTGCGTTAACCTGAAACCTCTCCATGTTCCCTTATGCGCCTGGTTATGAAGCAGGGAAATGTGTGTAGTGAACTAGCGGACAATAATCAAAGAGAAGGTTCTTCTCGTGAGCAATACCGTACGGGAAAAAAGAGGAGAAGAGGAATTTAACCATTCTTGTATCCCCAAAGACGCATCCTACCAGCAGAGTCTTTCTTTCGCTTGCTTGATTTTAGCGTATTCTAGAAAGACTGCACCATTCGAGTAAGATCTTTTTGACCATGCGCTGATCGTTGCTAGGATACAGCTCCGAACACAGGCCTAAAGCCGTACGCTGAGTGCAGCAGGCTCAGTTACGATCAGAGGTTTATCAACTGAAACGAATGCTCGCATTAGAAAAACCAGTTTGACGAGGGAAAACGTGATTGACCAGTCCAAACGTTCTTTGACGCGATTCGGGCAAAGCCTCTTTTTCTCTAGCTCTTCCTCGATCAAGTAGAAGCGAACAAGAGGCTCTGCTCAGAGGATGGCAAAGCTGTTGATTATTAAGTTCGAAGAAATATAAGAACTGTCAGGGGTCTAGAACGTAACTAAGTACGCGTCTACAGGGGAGAGGGAGAGGAAGCTAATAGATCTCAGTTCCCTAAAAAAAAAAATATATATATATATATATATATATAGTGCTACAAAAATGGTATTTAGTTCCGTGGGTTTTCCTTGAAATGTTAGTTATTCGCTTATAGTAAAGCCGAAAATTGAGCTTAGGTAATAGAACATGTGTGGGCTGATTGACTGGACTGCCTGTCTTAAAAGTAGCGCGTGGGAACAACTGATACAAGATCAATACACGTGTCAGTAATAATCCAACCTAATTAAGGTTTTTACGTTGATTTCTGTCTAATTGAAGCTTTAAGTTATAACCAAGTCAAAGACATCACCTGCTTTGCTTTTGGTTAACAGTGCAATAATTCAGGAAAACAGGAAGAACTACGAATTAAGTCAACATGCGCTCAGATAATTATATATTAGTATTAGTTTACGCAATATAGATATGGGGAATGACATTCGATCGACTCCTGATAATTGAAACCTTCAAGGGAAATAGAAACAAGTTCCAATTATCGGGAGTTCGAGTTATTGTGGGTAAAATTATTTAGAAAACGATCTGAAGGGAAATGAAAATTGCCCCGAGTTAGCGGGAAGTTCGAGTTATAGAGGGTTGCCAGGAGTCGACCGTATTAAAACAGCTGTGTATTATTATGGAAATAACGTACTTGCGAGAATAGCTTGCAAATAAATGTAATGCAGTGAAGTGGCAGTCAGCGGACAAATATTAATATACCCTATACTAATAGAAGCCGAGGTTTCTTTCCGGAATGGTTTTTAGCATTTAAGAAGTTTTTCACTTAGTTGTCTCCCATAACAAAAACATAAAATCAAAACCATTTTTGCTATCACTAATTAATTATACCTCTTTTCGGCTATCTGCCCCAAGTTGGTTAATAATGCATATGACACTCACCTGTAATGTACACTAAGTTGTTATACGTCAACCTTGCAATGGACAGGTAACATGAAAAGTCATTAAAATCACTGATCAGTCCAGTTCGTTTCACCTGAGCCTGGCACAGGGCACATCATAGTTCGAAGTTAGGTTGAATAACTACAAAACTTTTCTGAAACCCTGGCACCGTATCAGCCCGACGAAGACGTGCGTACTGTTTTCTGCAGACTGCGAATTCGAATCATCAATATTACTTTCCACTCAACTGATCTAAAAGAGCGATATGTAAATCATGATAAAGCCCTGACGTACACCTCGTTTCATCGATCACATCCGAGAAATATGGCACTGACAAACTTTACTGAAGATGAAAACCAGAAAACATTCATAGAACTGTTCTGCTCGGCGGAGTTTATTAGAGGTGTAGATAGCGAGCTTATATTTCTTTCAGCTCTAAGTATTTTTCTTTCCATTACTGCATTTCTGGGGAACACTCTGATCCTAGTTGCTCTACACAGGGAAACTTCACTTCATCCGCCGTCCAAACTTCTGTACCGTAACCTAGCGATAACTGATCTCTGTGTTGGTATCATTGTGGAGCCTTTGTATGTGACAAATTGGACTTCTGTCTTGAAAGAAAGATGGGATATTTGCTATTATTCACTTCGGACAGCAGCTTTCTCAGGTGATACTTTCTGTATAGTGTCTGCATTAACATTGACGGCAATAAGCGTGGACAGACTTCTCGCCTTGTTACTGGGGCTCAGATACAGACAAGTTGTAACTTTGAAAAGAACGAGAATAACTGTGATAGGTTTTTGGATTTTGTCCATCGTTGGTGCATCTACTTTTATTTGGAATATACTTATTTCCACATGGTATCAATACATAGTTGCAGCTTTTTGTCTAGTCACTACAATCTTCGCTTACACAAAAATTTTGTGTACTCTGCGTCATAACCAAATTCATTTTCAGAACCATGTTGCTCAAGGACAACAGAGCCAAGCAATTCCACTGAACATAGCTCGATACAGAAAGGCAGTCTACAGTGCACTGTGGGTGCAGGGAACATTTGTTGTTTGTTATCTGCCGGTTACTATAGCGGCCGCTCTGATGCCTAAAAGAGGGATACCTATATCCGCATATCGTGCTTGGCATTTTACGGCTACTTTAGTTTACTTAAACTCGTCTTTAAATCCCTTGCTTTACAGTTGGAAGATCAGTGAAGTAAGAGAAGCTGTAAAAGAAACATTAAGGCAACTCTTCTGTAGATCGAGTTAGTTTATTATGCTTTTCAGCTGAAAATCACACTGTTAAATAACTACAAGTACTCGTTTTCTTTTGTCATGTCTTATCAACTGCCGTTTAATTAGTCAAACTTGCTTTAGCAGAGCGAGAATCTAAAACTTCGGCCGTTTTTTTTCCGTCGGTCTTCCTCAAGTGGGCAGCCATGGTCCCAGAGGTTCCTAGCGGAGACCGAGGAAACTGGGGATGACAATCGTGACGACTTCCGTTGTAATAATAATAATAGTAATAATAATATTCATTCCTTTTATTGCGCATTTTATCATTGAAAATATGATCAAATGCGCTTAACACTTGAATAAGACTGAAACAAAAGATATATTGCATACTCTCTATATACTAAAGCTTAAGCAGTTGTTACATTTCCTTCCTAATAGGCAATTTAGCATAACTCATAACAAGTAAAAAGTAAAAAGAGAAGATTAAAGTAGAAATTAAAAAACCACGATAGCTCAAGACAGGTCGCATTAGGCCTCTTTAAAATAGTGCCTCTTAATAATATCCAAAATCATTGTCCTAATATGGCCCGGTAAACCGTTCCATATCTTTGGAGCAGCTGCAGTAAATAATCTGTCCCCAAAACTGCATTTGAACTTAGCGATAGGGTCTTGCAAAATAACGCCCACATTACTCCGCAGGTTAGAGCGAGAACATCATTTTATATTTATGAGATTACTTAAATACGCAGGCCCCAGATTGTAAATAGCCTTGAAAGAGATCACAGCGGTTTTATAGCAAATTCGGAACTTCACCGGTAACCAATGCAGTGCAAGCAGCACTAGGGTAATGTGTAAGTATCTGGGTGTATGGGTGATAAGTCGCGCTGCGGAATTCTGAAGACGTTGCAATTTGGAAAGATACACAGCTGGTACACCATAGAGAAGACCGTTGCAATAATAAATGCGTGCCATGATCACACCTTGTACAATGAGCCGTTTGGAGGAAGCAAGCGTCAAGAACTTCCTTATTTGTCTTGCATTATGCAGGTGATAGTAGATTGATTGTCAAGTTGTGAAACCCGGGAGTCGGAACACGTTCGTGTTTTGGACCTAGGAATCATTCCTAGCCTGCGTACCAGGCGCTTGGAAGTAGTGGGCAAAAGAAAGAAAAGGCGCGCGCGAGGGAGACACGCGAGGGGTGAGGGAGCAGTGGAAAAGCAGTCAGCGCACAAATTTTTATATACCCTACTACTAGCCGAAGTTTCTTTCCGCTATGGTTTTAAGCATTTACGAAGTTTTTCACTTAGTTGCTTCCCATAACAGGCACAAAAATTAAAACCCTTGTTGCTATCATTAATTATACCTTTTTTCCGCTATCTGACCTCAAGTTGGTTAATAATGCATATAACGCTCGCTTTGGCGGGAAAATGATTCGATGATAACTCAAGTTTATAAACTTAACAGTTTGTGTTATTGGAATTTTCTGCCAAATTACTCATACGTCAAGCTTTTGATGTACAGGCAACATGAAAAGCCATTAATTAAAAATCTTCGTACAGTTCGTTTCATCTGAGCCTGCATGGCACATGCAGGCTGCATCATAGTTTGAAGTTAGCTTGAACACTACAAAACTTCTCTGAACCCCCGTCTCGCCCGACAAAGAAGTGCGTACTCTTTTCTGACTGACTGAAGCTTTTTAACATCAGCTGACAGAAACACGATGATAATGATATCAACAGCCTTAAGTTATTAGTGATAGACTTGTGAGAATCATATCACTTTCCGCCCAAATTAAAAGAGCGATATTTAAATAAAGCCCTCAACTTAGGGTTGTTTTCTCTCTATTTGAAGCTTTAAGTAAATACATCACCTGCTTTGCTTTTGGTTAACACTGTAAAAAATGAAATTACCAAGCTCTTAAATAATTAATTCACACAATATAGAAACTGTGGAGAAATACTGCGTGGAACATTCGACTGGTTACAGTGCAGTGAAATGGCAGTCAGCGGACATGCAAATTTTAATTATACCCTACTACTAGCCGGGGTTTTTTTCCGATATGGTTTTAAGCATTTACGAGCTGTTTCACTTTTTGCCTCTCATAACAGAGAAGAAAATTAAAACCGTTGCTGCCATCACGATTATACCTTTTTACAGCCATCTGACCTCAAGTTGGTTATTAACGCATATAACGCTCGCCTGGGAAAATGGTGATTGCCCAAGCTTGTAAACTTCGCAGCTTGTGTTATCTCTTCAGTTATTAAAATTTTCTGCCAAATTAATGCAACATAAGGTGTGGAACGTCAAGCTCGCAATAGACAGGCAACATGAAAAGTCGTTAAAATCGCACGTCGAGTTAGTCACCTGAGCCTGGCCGATAGGCTACATCATAGTTCTAGGTTATCTTGAACAACAACAAAACGTTTCTGAACCACCGGGAATTTTGTCTGGCCCGAAAAAGACGGGCGTACAGTTTTTCGGCAGTTCCCGTGAACCGCAAACGTCAAGAACTCACGTGACCAGGGCCTTGTCGTCAGATTTGCGGTTTGAGGTTCACGTTTGTACGATTAGACCACGCATCGGAGATAAGTGGTTTATCTCAAGGTTTTTTGCATCCTAAAACATCACAATTCCACGTTTAATAAGAAGAAATATGACTGTCTAGAGCTCTTTTCCTTATTGATTATCGAATTCTATGTCAAAAATAGTTCAAATAATTTTGAAGGCAATTTCTTAGCTAAAATAGAAGTAAGTGGATGATTGAATGAAAACAAACATGGCAGCCGCGAGCTACCACCCGCGAATCATAAGCACCTAATAAGGGCAGACAAGTAACGTGAAACCGTTGAGCGCAAAAAGCAGTTTGTCGTTTGCAGTAAGATGACCAAACCTCAATCTTAAGGTTTCTATTAATGAAAACACCCGGCCCCAGTTGTTCCAAAGCTGGATAGCGCTATCCATTGGATAAATCACTATCCAGCGGATAAGTATTTGGGAAATCCACTGGATAGAGAATTATCCACCGGATAGCGCTGTCCACCTTTTGAACTACTGGAGCCAGAAGAATTACCGCGGATCCAACCTTCCGTTATTAGTGATAAACACCGCCCTCCCCCCCCCGAAGGTGGGCGAATCATATCCTTTCCACCCAACTAAATTAAGTGATGACTGAATAAAGCCGTCACTTACCTAATAGCTTATGACATTTCCGTTTTAGAATATATTGGGGTATCAGTTATAGTTTTGTTAAATATAATTAGTTAGATTTGCCGTTTAAGGAAACGAATAAATTGTTGTTGTTATAATTGTATTTACAGATTTTCACCACACAAAATTATATCTTTCTCAAAATCTCAGCCTGGGGTTTATTCTTAAAAAATTTCTTAAGATTTCGCAAATTTTAGCCTCGATATTCTTATAAAATATATCCTTATAGAAAAAAAGAGTGTATTAGCATATTGAAAATGATGTGCGAATCATCAATAACACACCACTCAATCCAAAAGAGTGATCCTAAATAAAGCCCTCGCGTACACCTCGTTTCATCACAGAGAAATATGGCACTGACAAACTTTACTGAAGATGAAAACCAGAAAACATTCATAGAACTGTTCTGCGCGGCGGAGTTTATTAGAGGTGTAGATAGCGAGCTTATCTTTCTCTCAGCTATAAATATTTTTCTTTCCATCAGTGCATTTCTGGGGAACACTCTGATCTTAGTTGCCCTATACAAGGAAACTTCACTTCATCCGCCGTCCAAACTCCTGTATCGTAACCTGGCGATAACTGATCTCTGTGTTGGTATCATTGTGCAGCCTTTGTATGTGACAAATTGGACTTCTGTCGTGAAAGAAAGATGGGATATTTGCTACTTTTCTTTTCGGACAGCAGCTTTCTCAGGTTATACTTTGTGTGCAGTATCTTTATTAACAGTGACTGCGATAAGCGTGGACAGACTTCTCGCCTTGTTGCTGGGGCTCAGATACAGACAAGTTGTAACTTTGAGAAGAACGAGTATAACTGTGATAGGTTTTTGGATTTTGTCCATCGTTGGTGCATCTACCATTATTTGGAGTCTATTTATAATTACATGGTGTCTACGCATAGTTACAGGTTTTTGCGTAGCCACTATAATCTTCGCTTACACAAAAATTTTCTGTACTCTGCGTCATAACCAAATTCATTTTCTGGTTGCTCAAGGACATCCGAGCCAGGCAATTCCACTGAACATAGCTCGATATAGAAAGGCAGTGTACAGTGCACTGTGGGTGCAGGGAACACTTGTTGTTTGTTATCTGCCGATTACTATAGCGGTCGCTTTGATGCCTCAAAGAGGGATACCTATATCTGCATATCGTGCTTGGCATTTTTCGGCTACCTTAGTTTATTTAAACTCGTCTTTAAATCCCTTGCTGTACTGTTGGAAGATCAGTGAAGTAAGAGAAGCTGTAAAAGAAACATTAAGGCAACTCTTCGGTCGATCGAGTTAGTTTATTATGCTTTTCAGCTGAAAAATCATACTGTTAAATAACTACAAGTACTCGTTTTCTTTTGTCATGTCTTATCAACTGACGTTTAATGAGGCGAACTTGCTTTAGCAAAGCGAGAACCTAAGACTTTAGCCGTTTTCTTTTTTCGTTGGTCCCCAAATAGTCGGCCATGGTCCCAGAGGTTCCTAGCGGAGACCGAGGAAACTGGGGATAACAATCGTGACGACTTTTGTTGTAATAATAATAATAATAATAATAATAATAATAATAATAATAATAATAATAATAATAATTAACAATAATAATAATAAATAATAATAATAAATAATAATTTTATTCAACTTTAAAAAATATGTACATAATTTACAGAAATATTTGGAGTAAGAATTAAGCACTATATAACATTAAGAATAGTATAAATTGATAAAAATAGCAATCACTGTGTCAATAACGATTTCACAAATGCATTCCTTGCGGCTCAGATGCGGTCACTAACTCTTGCAGGCAGTCCAGAGTTTTAAATTAAGTCATTACCAATCCGTCTCTGATATCAACAGGAAAAACAAGTTTAAAAGAATAATAATAATAATAATAATAATAATAATAATAATAATGATAGTAATAATAATATTCATTGCTGTTATTGCGCATTTTAACATTGAAAAATATGATCAAGTGCGCATAACATTCGAATAAGACTAAAACAAAAGATATATTACATACTCTCTATATAATAAAGCTTAATCATTTGTTACATTTCCTTCTTCCTAATAGGTAATTTAGCTCATAACAAGTAAGAAGTAAAAATAGAAGATAAAAGTAGAAAATAAAAACCGTAGATAGCTCAAGACAGGGCGCTATAGGCCTCTGAAAAATAGTGCGTCTTAATGAGTCTCTTAAACATATCCAAAATCATTCTCTTTCCCAATGTAGTCCGCTAAACCGTTCCATATCTTTGGAGCAGTTGCAGTAAATGATCTCTGTCCCTAGCTAAGAGTGCATTTGAACTTAGCGATAGGGTCTTGCAAAATAACGCACACATTACTCTGCAGGTTAGAGCAAGAACATCGTTTAATATTTATGAGATTACTTAAATACGCAGGCCCCAGATTGTGAATAGCCTTGAAAGAGATCACAGCGATTTTATAGCAAATTCGGAACTTCACCGGTAACCAATGCAGTGCAAGCAGCACTAGGGTAATGTGTAAGTATCTGGGTGTATGGGTGATAAGT
>CALNXI010003591.1:31618-42134 GCA_942486025.1 Porites evermanni
TTTCTAAGAAACATGGGAAAGTTTTGCATTTTTTTTCATAATGAATTCTCTCCCAAACCAAAAGAAAATGACATGCAGATACCTGTAACAGTGGAAGTCAATGTTCAATTCAAAAGGACTGTAGAAATGTACTTTAAAAAATAACTAAGATAAAATGCACTCCCTGATTGGCTGAGAGGTGTGTTTGCATGAGAGTATGTAAACATGGTTGTGAGGTCAAGATGTTTTGCTGTGTGTGCGGTAATCACACGAGCATGAATTTGAAGACGGTTTTGAGTTACTTTATTTACCCATTTCCTCTTGGGCTAAAACTTTCACTTTTAAGTGAGGAAAATCTGTATTTTGGAAAGCATTTTTTTGGCAAAACAAGAACTCATTATGTGTACAAAACTTCGGGTACAACACTTTGTGGCTGGTAAGAATTTCTCTTTTAATCAGTTCCATAAAGAGAGAGTTTTACTTTATTTTTCTCGGGGAGGTTATTTTATAAAAGCAATAGAAAACTTTTTTTCTGTGTTTGCATAGCCTAATATAAACACTCAAGGCTTTGGGAGAATTCGTGATTGTTATGCAAACACTCCCACTTCGTCTCGGGTTGCATAACTGTCTCAAATTCTCCCAACCCCTCTGGTGTTTGAATCAGGCTATGCAAACACAAAAAAACATTTTCTGTTGCTTAAATAATGTCCTTCTCTTCATTTCTTTTGACTGATCTCATCGGTATTGCATTGTGATACAATACCGTATAGTACAATACCTTGTATTTTATACACATAAAAACTTGGAGGTCATGTTAAAAATAACATAATTTGCAAATTAAAAATTGGAAATATCAACTTTATTAAAAACCTTAAAGTAAAAATAAATACTTGAAAACTAGGAGATGTATTTATAGTTATATGACAAAAAATGTCAACATGTAATGCACATTAAAATTGTTCTTAATAAGCCATCAAAAGTCTGATGAGATTCAGTGTGAAGATCATTGTTTTGAAATACTTGGTGTGTTTTACCTGTTTGATGAAAGCTTGTTTGTTTCTAACATTGCTTGACAATGAGCTGTCAGCGCATTCCTTCAAAGAAATCCCCTTCTTCATACAAAAAACTGTTGAATCGATGACACTGAAAATGATGTTGCTGACAAAATTTTGTGTAGCTAGAAAATGTTTCCAAATTTCACTTCTTTTGATAGAAAACAAAGAAAGGAAAATGAGAAGTTATTAAATGAACAGCGTGACAGAAGGAGAATGGAAGCGAAGAAAAAAATAAGGTTAAAGCAGCACCAAGAACGAGTAGAGCATGTGAGGAATGCTATAGTAAGTACAGTAACATAAAAATTAATAGAATGTCAATAATAATATTAGTCGGATGAAAAATCATGTGTAAGCCACACCTGTTAAAATTGAGGGTGGGGCTTAGCTATGAAAAACTCTCTGGCTGCTGCAAATTTGAACAATGAATGAGTGGCAATGCTGTTTGATCGGTTATCCAAACTGTTCAAACAATCAAACCACTTGATCCATTAGTAAAACTGTTTGAACAGTTGGTCAAAATGTTTGACTGGTAAGTTAAACTGTGTTAAGGTTGAAAGCTGGGGGTGCAGCGTATACATTACTTATGTTTTATCACAGAATTTGTTCAATACAACCTGTGTTAAGGCATGTATATAAGAGATGTTATATCTCCTTTTTTTTGCATAACATTGTTACACATGCTAATCAAGTGTCATAATTAAACCTAGATTTCAAATTACATTGTGTAGTTCCAGAACATATAGATCCCCCTCACAGAACAGGGCTCGACGTTGCGACCTTTGGGGTCGCCAATGCGACCAGCTTTTACTCAGTGGCGACCAAATTTTCACGCCTGGTCGACAACCTGGCCCCCAAGATAAGTTACTTTCTTCTTTGGGAAAACGTACACTAATGATAATCTGCTATTTTTCACAAAACTAACGGATAGCTAATGGTTTTTCTAACGCTCTAACGTTTTGCCCAAACGCTCTAACGGTTTGTCCAAACCCTGTAACAATTTGTCTAAACGCTTTAATGATTTCTTCTAACACTCTAATCGAAAGAAAGTTCAAAAAGAAGTCTGAAGCATTCTTTTTCTGTTAAGGCTAAGTAAAAGAAGTTAAAGAGTTTAAGTTAAAGAGTTAAAGTTAAAGAGTATAATACCATCAACTGACGTGATACAACTCACTTTGACCCTGGAGATGACTACCGCACAAGTTGTCGAAACGTCAGTCACTGTCAACAACAACAGTCCTATTCAGGACTACGTTAACCCGGACAATCAAACTCAACCTACTTTTGAAAAGAAGTTAAGTTTATTTTATGGCATTAATTCTTAAATATAATTTTTGGCAAATACTTGTTCTGGTGACCAAAAATGAAAACTTGGGGTCCAGCTGGCCCCAAGATTTTTTTTCTGAAAGTCAAGCACTGCAGAGGGCACCAAAATTTAAGGGAAGGGGGTGTGCAAACAGAGGCAACTTCCAAGGGAGGTGGGGGTGTCTTGTTGAGGTCTTTTTTTTCTGGGGGGCTCTGAGTAAGATTGATGAGATGTTTCTGGTCTGTTGGGCAAGCTGTCAGCTATTTTACTGTTAATCAGTGTTTCAAAACAAAAATGTTCGTTTTCATTGATATATTATTTACATTTGACTGAATACTTTTTTCACAGCTTATGTGACAGTTCTTTTTAAGGTGGCTCGATACAGTTTTCCAGGGTCAATACCTCCCAAGTTTGAGCATAAACTTCGTTGCCATAAACAAAGTTTTGGAAAAATTGCCACCACAGTTGTATTAGATGAAGAAGAAAATTTGTTATGATCAGGGTTGCAACGTCATCGGAGTTGTCATAGCAACGAAATGACGCTATTACCTATCTTACTTGCAGCAGTATATATCAGCACTGGGAACTGTTCTTCGAAAATCATTCACGGGAGCTTTTTCCACCAATAGCAGCCTCGACGTTCATGAAGTTTAAGCGCAATCTGTAAGAGCGTTATCGAAATATATTGGGATAAAGATTTTGTGTTTAGAAATACGGTAAGAAATGGACAATCTTGGTGTTCGGCTGTTATCTGTAGAAAACGTAGCGCTTTTGACATGCAATTTCACCTCATAGTAGTTTCAATCTTTTTAAAAACGTGTGTGAAAGATCAAGGAGATAGCTCCAGCCAATTGCTAGAAAGAATGGTTTGATTAGTATGTATCAAGGCGCTCTTGTTAGTGGTTTTTTGAACATTTTGGTCTACTTTAACAAATTAGTGAATAATTTTTAAACCGCTCGATAGATTTTTTAAAAAATTTAAGATTCTTGAGATTAACCTTCCTTTTATATGACCTTTCAGTTTCAAGATTATTGACATATTGTAAGGGAGCAAAATAAGGGCTACAATTCCCTAATATTTTGGCAGAAAGTTTGTGTTTACAAGTGTGAGCCTCTCATTATTCAGGGTATTGTGTCCAAGTTTCATATTTATTTTTCGTGCAAAACAATAGCTAGCATTTTTGCATATTTAAAATGCATTGTTAGTTACTACTGTTCACGTGAAAATGAAACTTGGAGACAATGCCTTGAATAATTAGAGGCTTTCACTTGAAATGATAAAAAAGTAACGAATTGTAGCCCTTATTTTACTGCCTTACAGTATATCAATAATCTTGAAACTAAAAGGTCATATAAAAGGAAGGTTAATCTCAAGAATCTGAAATTTTTAAAAAAATCTATCGAGCGGTTTAAAAATTGTTCACTAATTTGCTAAAGAAGACTAAAGTGTTTACAAAACCGCTAACAAGAGCACCTCGATACATACTAATCAAACCCTTCTTTCTAGCAATCGGCTGGAGCTATCTCCCATGATCTTTCTCACACGCTTTTAAAAAGATTGAAACAACTGTGAGGAGAAATTTCATGTCCAAAGCGCTTCATTTTTTACAGAAAAGGGACAAACAGCAATATTGTCCATTTTTTACTGTGTTTCTAACAGTAAAAACTTTATCCCAAAATATCTCGATAACGCTCTTACAGATTTCCCTTAAACTTCACGAACATCGAGGCTGCTATTGGAGGAAAAAGCTCCCGTGAATGATTTTCGAAGAACAGTTCCCAGTGCTGAGATATACTGCTACAAGTAAAATAGGTAATAGCGTCATTTCGTTGCTATGACAACTCCGATGCGGTTGCAACCCTGATCATAACAAATTTTCATCTTCATCTAATACAACTGTGGTGGCAATTTTTCCAAAACTTTGTTTTTGGTGACGTAGTTTATGCTCAAACTTGGGAGGTATTGACCCTAAAAAACTGTATCGAGCCACCTTAAATACAATAGTATTGTCATCAGCTCATGAATAAACTTTTGGTTACTAAGCTGTTGCTGTATAATATGGTATTCAGCATAATGTGGTCATGTTCTAAGCCTTCTAATAATGTTTTAACTCAAAGGAAGTAATCGAGGTTCACTCGGTGTTTGGTTTAAATGTAACTGGTCCTTTTACAGATGGCATCATTAATTTTGTGTAGTCGAAGGCATCACCTTGGTTCTTAGTGACTTACTGTTGATGATTCAGTCATGTCCAATACTGCCGCACTGTTACGGACCGTTAAGAGCAGTTAACGGACCGTACGTTCTGCACAAACCGTCACTATTACTCACGGTCCGTATGCTGAGCACATACGGAGCGTGCATCTCATTATTACATCAGGGCACAATGCGTTACGGTTCGTTCGATCCGTACAGTCCGTAGACATACGGAGCGTGCATCTCGTTATTACATCAAGGCCGATGCGATACGGTTCGTTCGATCCGCACTGCAAGAGAGGCGCACTCCAACTGTAATATTCCTCGTTCTATAAACCATAAACCAACACAAGCGCAAAAACCAAGAAAGGCGCACTCCAAATGTAATATTCCTCGTTCTATAAACCATAAACCAACACAAACGCAAAAACCAAGAAAGGCGCACTCCAAATGTAATATTCCTCGTTCTATAAACCATAAACAACACAAGCGCAAAAACCAAGAAATGCACACTCCAAATGTAATATTCCTCGGTCTATAAACCATAAACCAACACAAGCGCAAACCCACACATTCCTCGTTCTATAAACGATATACCAACACAAGCGCAAAACCACACATTCCTCTATAAACCATAAACCAACACCAGCGCAAAAACCAAGAAAGGCACACTCCAAATGTAATTTTCCTTCTTCTAGCTTCTTCTGTAAATCAAAACAACCCAAAAACCACGGTATGCATGCTCTAGGTTTTATGCTTGTGTCTAAATGTGATGTTCTTGTAAGTCAAAAACCAAAAGAAGCGCGCTTCAAATCGAAGAACAATCGTCAATAAGTTTATAATTAATATAAGCACGCACCGAATGTAAAGGGAAGATAAGCAAGCACCAAAAATGTAATATTCAAATCTAGTATTTAGATAAGCATGCTCTATATAAATTTAATGTTCCTTCTCTATACGCCAAAAACAAAAGCAAGCGCACTTTAAATGCAAATGTTCTTCGCTTACCTTTCTTACTACGTTTGCTGCACAAAACAAATGCAATATTCATTATAAAACTGCTCCTCGTTCTAATATCACAAACGAGAGCACGCGCTTCAAATGTAACAATCGCCTCGTTTTATATAAGCTGTAAAATTTTTCGCAATAAGCACGCAGTACTTTGTATAACCATGATAAACATGCTCTTTATCAATTTAAGTTTCCTCTTTCTATACGCCATAAACAAAAGCAAGCGCACTTTAAACGTAACTTTTCTACGGCAAAACTGTAAGAACAATCGTCTGCAGTTTATGAAATAGGAATGCTGATGCGAACATATTTTCACAACGAAGTGTAGTCGTCAAACAGTACTACTTAAAAAGTACTCCTATTGGTCAGAGACTTTTATTCTTTTGGTGGCTCCTAAAAGAGCCTTTTTTTGTGTCCTGCAGTGTAGGGTTTTTCCTTCTTTTATGATTTTTCTTGGATTTTCCAGGTTTTTCTGCGGCGTCTTGTTGGTGCTGTGATTACTGTTTCGGTAGTCCATTTAAATACCAAAGTTTATTGTGGTCTACGTCAAAGTAGAACTTCTGCCTTTGACAGGTATTTGATGGTCTCACTATATTCGTCGACCCAAGACATCTTCCCACAATAGTAGAGTTATGGTTTCTCAGCATTATTCAACAGTGGGAAAATGGTTGTTTGAGACCACGCGTTAATCTATATGTGTGATAGTAGCAACCAATCACCATCGACTGTTTACCAACTTTAAGCATTTAATTTTGTCACACCTTTCTGTTTCTTTATAATTTTTTCACATCTCATTGTTAAATATATCATCGGGGCATTTATTATTCACATTCTTATTTTTTCTCACATCCTCTCTTATTATTGTTACGCATCATTTTCCTGCGCACAATCTGGCTGNAACTTTAAGCATTTAATTTTGTCACACCTTTCTGTTTCTTTATAATTTTTTCACATCTCATTGTTAAATATATCATCGGGGCATTTATTATTCACATTCTTATTTTTTCTCACATCCTCTCTTATTATTGTTACGCATCATTTTCCTGCGCACAATCTGGCTAGTAAAACGTCATTTTCAACGTGAAATCGGCGGATCAAAAAAAACTCTCATCTCCTACGGGCCCTTACCATCGTAATTTTCTTTCTTGTTTAAGATCACTGACATCTCAAAGTTGTAAATAATTCCAAATATTGACCTACCCGAAACACAAGTGACAACATCCTTTTTTACAATTAACCTTTCCTATGATGTACCTGCTGCTAAAAATGCTACTTAACCCACAATCTAGTACATGTAGATGTTCCAGTTCAATTTTGTGTAGTGGATCAATTTTATCCTTGGTTTAATTCATATTTCCCAAATTTGTCTTGTGCTATAATGTTTGAAAAGGAAGAAAATACAGTTCAAATCAAGAGTAACATTTCACCAATACACATAAGTTATAACCCATGATATGGTTTGAAATATTCGTTTCGGGTCGCCAACTTAGACACCGTAAAAGGTACTCAAGAAAAAACGGGTACTGAAAAAGGGCAAAAAGTAAAGAAAGTGAACACTGTAATGCAGTTAGTTACGATAGAATTTTAGCCAAGACATTGTAAAATATTGCACTTTAGACACTGAGTATACATAACAGTCAATGTAAAATTATCATAATATTTGCAATTACACTACCTCGAGTTTACAGCATCATAGTACTGAATATCTCCCTTATAAGTTATCTCCTAAGTTATAGGGACCCAATGATCCCCAACGTGAACCTGATCCGTTCGATCCCTACAGATCGACAAACCGTATATAACAGCTCTTGCCATGAAATATTCTAAGTCCCACTAATGAGATGCGACTTACGAACCGTAAAACACACTTTACAGAACGTATACCCCTGTTGTCGATCCGTTCGATCCGTACGGATCGACACATGGCTTATAAGGACCGTTACGGTGCGGGTGTATTGGACAACCCTCTGATGATTAGCTAAAATGTACCTTTACCAGCCAAAATGTAGATTAAAAGAATAAAAAGATTTTTTCTCACTTTTACACAGAAAAAAGTATCGTATACATAATAGTATTGTGCAACACCATTTTTGTTGAAAATTTTCTTTCCAGTGGGTACACTGCGAAGTTGGAAGATCATGGAAATTCCGTTGGAGCGGGGGGGAGGGGGGGAGGGATATGAGAAGCACCCCAGCGGGGGTCTTATTTACAGTAAACCAAATTGTTACAGTGATTTTGTCACAAATGGTCATGGCGAGTCCTGGGACTCATCTTGTGAAATAAAATAATGAGTCCCACTCCAGAACCAGTGAGTCCCAGTTCAAAAAACAAGAAGTCCTGAGTTGAAAATGCTTGGGACTTTAATTTAGTGAGCAGACAGATAAAAGATATTCTTATGTAAAGCACAATGACGACTAAAAGAAATATGCATCGTTAAACAACAGCCACAAGAGCAGCCACAGAAATCACACCAAGATATTGTACAAAAACATCTTCAGACTGATCGATCGATTGATCTTTCCCATGAACTTTTTTGCGTCTTTAGGGATTTTTATGCGCCAGGGACGCAGGAAGTGGAGGTAAAAAAATCACTGCCGTTAGCATTGTCAACACTGGGAGAATTTTATGGGAAATTAACACCATGAAATACATATACAATAAAATGTTACATTTTAATTTCAATCAAAAAATATAAAATTAATTTTGTGGGGATTTAGCACTGAGTCTCTATGATGTTCATACTAACAAATGTTTTAAAATGCACCTTATTTAGGCAATTATGAAAAAAAAAATCAATGAATCATCTCCTGTATTGGCATATCACTAGCTAGAAATTAAAATCCAGTACAGAGCTAATTACTGAGCTGTTTTTATTGAATTATTCTCATTCTAACCAAGTAGATCGATGTAAAAGTTGTCTTTGAATGTGGGAAAACTGATAGAATTAAAATTTCTTTTATAGTTTCATAATGGAAAAAAAATATAATTTACCAATATCATTTTTGTACAGATTGAATATCAATACGATGATGGACCTTAGCCTCCAAGATCTCACTGCCACTTCTCGCATAATTATTTAAAAAGTAGCAGTAACTGATAGGTAGGAAGTGTGGGCAAACGTGTGCGTTAGTGATGTGATTGATGAGAACCGCTTTCATAATTGTATACGTGAATGAGAGAAAGCCCTTTTAGTTCCAGTGTCAACCAGAGGAATCGGTGCTTTGTCACAATGGGCCCCTGTCACCTCCAAAGTACCCCGAGGGAGTATTCTAGGGCCGCTTATGTTCGTTATTTTTATAAATGTCTTCCTGATGCTGATTCAAAGATTTTTGGTGCTGTTAAGTGTGCTCGTGATTGCGAAGCTGTACAGTCCTCTCTGTCAAATATGGGCAGTTGGATGCGTTGTAACAACATCCAATTTAACACCTCTAATTGCTGAAAGTCCTAACAGTCACACGCAAGAAACAACCCTTCATATATGATTACACCCTCAACAACGGGCTACTCAAGAATGTGGCTGAAGAGAAGGATCTTGAAATCATCGTCACCAGCACACTTTCATGGGACGAGCATATCCACGCTATTGTCTCGAGAGCAAATAAGCTGCTTGGACTCCTAAAGCGCACTTGCCCACTATTGACAAACGGGGCAGTCAAACGAACATTACATCTGTCCCTCGGTATATCGCAACTCTGCTTTAGAACGCAAGTGTGGTCCCCTAGTCACAGCTACCTACAAGGCAAGTTAGAGCGCATGCAGAGAAGTTCCATACGATGGATACTGCGGTCTCGTATCGGAGAAATGTCTTATAAGGAAAGGCTTATTAGACTGCACATGTTACCTCTAGTATATGATAGAGAACTTCATGATATATTATTTTTCTCCAAATGCTTGTATGGGCAAACAGGTCTAAACGTACATAACTTCATTTCTTTTGTAACTCATGGCCGTACTAAGTAAAGTAATTCCTTTAACTTAAATATTCGTTTTTGCAAAACCTCTTCATTTCAGGCCTCTTACTTTAAATAGGGTTGTCAAATTATGGAGTTTAACTTGTAAACTTGTACCTAAAGGCAGTTTCTCTAGTATCTCTAGTATCGATGACTTTAAAAACTTTTTGAAACAAACTCTGACAAACCTTCTGCAATAAACATTTGACATGGAACGCCATTGCACTTGGTCACTTGAAAAATCTTGCGCATGCCATCGCTCATAGCGCACACTTAATATTCCCTTTTGATACTCATATATTTTGCTGATATATTTGTGTATTTACAGCTTTTTAAAGACTTTTATTTTTTCTCCTCTTTTAACTCTCTCGGGCGGCACCTCGCGTGGGTCCTTTGGTCCCGCTCTTCCTCCCCCCTTTGGGTATAAATATCTTTTTTTCTTTTTTTCTTTCCTTTGTAAAGGCTTTTTAATGTAATTCTGTGTAGTAATGAAACCCAATAAAGCTGTTAATAAAAAAAAATATAGAAAATAATGAAAAAGCTTACTTTACCTCTAGAGTTTAAAACTTGTTGAAGGTTTCAGATGACAAGCGACGTAATATGCTTACCCAAAACGTATAAAAATATAAAAACCATGCACTGTAGTGAAACCTGAACCGCCCTAAGCTGAGATCATTTTCCTGAGTGAATAGATTTCCGGTGGGCAAGGCGAATCGAAAAGAATTGTGTGTGTTTGCGAATCGAACAACGATTTTTTTCGTCACTTGCATGTGTATTCATGTGATAACCGTGATATAAGACAGACCTTATTGACTCAACATCAGGGCCGGGTTGTTCAAAGCAGGGTTAAGATAACACAGGGTTGGTTCGAAATTTGAATTCAGATGTGAAAGCTCACAAATCAGATTCAGTTTTATTCTTTTTGTCTACAATTTGATGATTGCATTTTCTCAAAAGAATATAGGAAATTACCCGGGAAAATGCTTTTGAACAAACGAAAAAGAAACCGAGGTTAAAATTTTACCCT
>CALNXI010003592.1:0-12500 GCA_942486025.1 Porites evermanni
GTTGAACCAGACTCGAAGAGAAATTTCATATCTGCTCGCTGATCCATTATTTTGCACAGTGCAGACACCTTCAGATTAATTTACTTGTTCTCGGTTAAAACATTGTTTTGGATTTAGTTTAATCAATTGAAAGGAATGAATTTGAAATGATACTTTGAATCTGTTAAAGTTTGTGATTTGTTTTCAAAAGTAAATCTCGTGTTTTGCGAGTATAAAAATGACAAAGAAAGGAAAATGGCGAAAGGCAAGAACTGAGTAGAAATAAACTGTAAACAAAGAATAAAGAAACAAATTGCGATAAAATTGGAAAACTTACGTGGTAGTCTGACTCCAGTTCAGTGATGTTGCCGTGCTGCTGTACAGCTGATTTGAGATTCATCACCTGCTGTGGAGTCATCTTCACTCCTGTAAGGTCCAGATACTCCAGGTGAGGAGCGCAGCTGAGATGATTTATCAAGCTGTCGACTCCTTCACCCAGAAGAGGATTGTATGACATGCCGAGCTCCACCAAGTTTGTAGCTTTTTTAAATAAACTGTTGATGAACTCCACAGCAGGTGATGATGTTACATTCATACGACAGAGTGCTAATCTCTCCAGTTTGTGTGTTGTTGGGATGCTCCTCAGTAGAGACTCTATTACCTCAGCATCGTACAGTTCACCGAGTTTACCCCAAACCAGTATCTCGTGTGGAGCGGTGATAAACGGCATCATCTGACTCAGCTGTTCCACATCTGACCTGTTCACTTTCCAAGCTTGAATCCTCCGAACCCTGGACAGACCATGACGCTTTGAACAACAACTGATGCTGCTCTCTTCACTTGACTCATCACCATTCATGTTTGTCTTCTTTGTTGTCTCTTGTTTACTTATTAGCGCCTTAATCATTTTACATGGAAGAAAAGGAATGCCTTGATATTCAATTTTTATAATATCCGTAAAATACAGGTGAGTGTTGTTTTCTTCTTTCTTTAGGAAAAATTCATCAACTTGACGCCATGTAAAGTTGCTCAAAAATTCTGATGCTTTCTTTTCTCCCGAACAACTAACAATGACAGCGTTTAATTGTTCAGATAAAATTATCAAGTTTTTATAGTCTTGCTCTGTATACTCTCTGTCATGAGGGAAAAAAACGTAATTTACGTTTACGGTAGTTTTGACTAACTTTACTTTCACAAGATCATTTAGCTGGTCTGCATTAATTAAAAGAACTCCTCTGAAAGAGGAAAGAAATGTAGGAAAGAGATTTTCTTTTGTCTCAGCTGAACAGTAGAAAAACAACTGTGTACAGACTGTTAGAAAATTTCTTTGTTCTTCTGATAAATCGTGATGTGATGGTGCTTCGCTGTCGAAGGTGTACTTCGTGAGTCCTTCTTCGTTCGCCGCCATTTTCATCAGGTGAATCACAATCTCGCGCGCGGCTTCTTCTGACAGCTCAATTGCAAATTTTAACACTTCATTCATTTTGAGGATCTTTTCAACCGAGTCCAACTTTAACAGGGAATTTGTGCTTTCATTCTTTTTAGTTAATATCAGCTCTTCTTTCAGGAAACTTCCCGCGAAGTATTCTTGTAGGGATTTATGAATGAAATACACACCTTTTTCAGGATTTAAACTTGACATATTTAAAATTTGAAAAAGGCCCACTTCAATCAACCTCTCGATCAGATCGTAGTTAGGTAATTCACTTCTCGGGATATAAAGGCAATCGTTGATGAGAGCTTCAAAGGCCGAGCGACCTAATGCATATAATTCATCTGAGTAATCCTCAATGTTAAACACCGATTCAACAGACTGTTTTTCACGCATGTGATGAAACAAAGTCTTCACGAATTGAGTGAAGATATCTGCGCGTTTCTTTGGCAGTGCAGTAGACACATAATTAGAAGAAGAAGAGGAATTTGTGCTAGTTTTCTTAGGTCTTGCTGCTCCAGGTAGTTGAAAAAATTTTTAACATCTTCACCATCTTTTAAAAATCTACCAGCGTACTCTTCTTGGCGCTGATCATTGAAGCCGTCTATCTTGAAAACAGCATCACTAGAACCGCTCAACGTCTGTGCTTTCATTTCCCTTGAAGTTATTACAACACAGCAATCTCTTAACTGACTTTTATTCCAGATTTCAAGGACAGGCGATTGCTTTCCCGCAGTGTAAACATACTCATCGAAGCCGTCTAAGATAAGCAAGACTTTTTCTTGATGGCCACGCATGTAGTCATACAGGTTGTCCACGGTAACTGTGCCATCACTAGCCAGCGCTCTGGAAGCCGCCAAAATGGACGGAACATCTCGGAGATCACAAACGTCCCGTAATCTTACCAGAAGAAAAAGATCAAACGCTCCCAACCTTTCTGGAGATCTGTGTTGAGACCAGTCGAACGAAGCTTTCTGTGTGAAAACGGTTTTGCCGATACCTAAGAGATAATGCACAAACTCTCAGCATTTCTTTGCTTGCTCTAGTCAATTAAAGCGGAATCTCAATATTATTCTGAAATGATGTTCTACTCGGTGTTTTGAAAGGACTTTAACAGGAATTTTCAAATAATTATTTCATTCAACCTGTCAATCAATAAATTACTACAGCTAGTATCTGTTCAACTAATTTGGCTTTAATGAAGTTTGATGCCAAAAGAATTTCCATCCGCCTTTACGGGCGCGGTTTGAAATTCTTATCTTTCTTAAAAAGAACAGCACTTTCATTATTCAGTCGTTGTGTACTTACTGTCTCTGTATAAACTGACAAGTTAAATTTCATCCTCATGGCTCAATTCGTTATTTTCTAATGCTTCTGAACACTGAAGTATTATAAAAATAGTAATAACAAGGACCTTATCGATCAACAGAAAAAAGCCAAAATTGGACACTGCACAAACTCTTATTACTCTAGCAAGATAAAAATTGTTCATTATTACAATATTGAAACCACTGCATGCAAAAAACTGAAAACTCTCCACTTTTGAGTTACTGTATTAGAGCAATGTTAGTCCAAACTTTCGGTTCCTTTTGCTACCATTCTAAACTAACTCACTTAGGATGTTATTACTTTAATAGTGAAGAAAAAAAGCAAGTAAATAACGACCTGATCTTTATTTAAATTTATTTATTTCAAGCTTTAATGGGTAAGATCAAGACAGAATAAAATATACAAACATGATAAAAAAGGAAGAAGGAAAGAAAGAATTAAAGCCCAAAACTGGGAAGGGCACGAACGGGACACTTAGACCCATGTGGGGTGCCCACCGTAGGGAAATATAAGAATTCTAAATACAATACAAAAAATAAAATAAAATCTAGTTGTAGTAAAAGAAAAATCTTATTTCAGAAAATTGTCATCTGCCTGTAGAGAAATCTAATGGTAATTTAAAAAATGAAAAATATATAATTATGTATTCAGTTACAGACATGCAGGACATGAGAGATAGACCATGAGCAGACCGTCATCAAAGACAGTCGTTAAAAAAGACTTAAATAAAGATTCATCAAAAATGATTTAAAACAGCTAAGAGAGGTAAAACAAAGCTTCATTGCATAAAATGAAGCTTTGTTGCTAATAATATTTAATATTTAATAATATTTGAAGCTAATATGAGGCTTCAATGTAAGGGGCAGGTCTTGCAGGCCGGACAGTATGATAACAGCCAGCATACTGGCCACAGCGTGTACATGGATGATTGTCAAAAGTTATGTAATATTATAAGTTACCCAGTGGCTATTCGTACGGGACCAGTACACCGAAGTGTATTTGCTATTCATATGGGATCAAGTCTCTTCTTGAAATTTATATGAAATTTCTAAGTCTTTTGAAATTTCTGGTCATTAAATTTCCATGAAAGTGTAACTCTCTTCAACCACTATTCAATTTTTAAGGAAAAAAAAAGTGGCAAATTCTAAAAGGAAAAAAATTCGATATGATACGATTGAGAACTGATCCAGGGGCGTAGAATCTAAAGTTCGTAGCCTAACCACTCTACCACGGAATACCTGCTGCTAGGTAGGGTTTGATTTTTATTCATATAGCAACAGCTGTAACCCTAAATAGAAGCTAACCATTTCGAGTCAGTCCTTAACCCTAATCAGTATGGTCAGTGCTTAGCCCTAATCACTATTTTCATTGCTTAACCCTAATCAGTTTAGTCAGAATCCCGTATGAATAGCAAATACAAGTCGATTTACAGGTCCCGTACGAATAGCCACTGGGTATTAGTTATGTCTATATCAATGTAGCCGTAAAAGACTTTGTAAAAGAAAACAAGATCCTTGATTGCTCTATTGGAAGCAGGAGGCAGCATATCCAAGGCAAGCAGTCCCTCCACATCAGGCATCTGGCCTGGCTTCAAACTTAAAATCCATCTGGTGGCACACCTCTGAACCTCCTGTGTTTTCAGGGATGTCATTAAGAGCCAGGGGGCCAGGGATTTTCCCCCGCTACTAAGAGAGTGGCCCCCGGCTACTTTTATTGGAAAATAGAAGAAAAATAGAACCACAAGAAATGCCGAGCCGTTTGATTCCCCACTTACTTGTTGTATTTACCCGGCAACTTGAAATCTTAGTGACAACCCTGGTTTTTGTTAAGTTTGTTTGTTTTGATGGTGCTATCATACACTTTTACTTTCTGTTAGTTTACTTACTAATTACCTGGCTGTCCATAAACTAAAATTCGCTTTGGTGCAGGATGAGGCTCTCTGCGGACAAAAATCTCAGTGTAGTGGTTAAGTTTTTCTTTTGTCACTCCCTTGGGTGTCCTGTGATCCATAACCCAAGACAGGTCTGTGTAGATCTCATCAATGTGAACGGCGTCTATTTGGTTCCAAGGAACAATTTTGACTCTGTTTTTGGTTTGATAAAGAGACCGCAACTGCTTCTGGCACTCTTCGAGGCATTCAGAATCTGAAAACAAGGATTTGCTTAAGAAATAAGAAATTTTAAGTATCAAACAATGTTTTACACAAAACTCTAGGACTGCAGGGGCACATAACAAATACGGAAAAAAGACTGAGATAAGAAAATATGAGAGTCCACAGTTTCACTACATAACAACTCTTTGAAGAGTGGACAAACGTTTAGAAATGCTGAGAAAGATTTAAAACACTACTGATTATCTATGCACACATTATTTTTGTTAACAACAAAATAACCTAAGAAATTTACAAGACCCACTGTTAAGAACTACTATGCATAAGACAGTTGTGTTGAAGACTGGCAATTTACAGAGATGTCAAGGGATGATTTTATGATCCTTGAGTAGCTTTCTCTCAACAATGAATAAATTTTATATAATGAAAGCCTGAAAGACCTTTGTCAGTTTGCAGTAGAATTTTTAAACTTTGTTTATAGTCACAGTGCAGCATTAGCAAGCATGACAGAAATCGCTACCCTAGAGTCTCAGGGAGGGGATCCTTCTCTGGATTGTGGGAGACTCCACCCTAAAGAGCAGCCTTTTCACCACTTATACATAGACATGAGGGTACAAATAATATATTACTGATGTTTTGGTATTTTGAAGGTCAAGCAAAACTTAGCCATCTAGTGAAAAGGATGTCAGTACAACCAAACTATCAGGAAAAGTGTAAAATTTGGGCGAAAAGACAATGCAAGGACTTCAATGTTCCAATGTTCCTTGTTAGAGGTGTGGTCTGCAAATGTATAGCTCCAGAAAATACTTTTATTACCCTCATGGAAGGGATTGGAAAATCCTGGGGAAGGATGGAGTATCAGCGAGGACCATAAAACAAAAAGAAAGGTACATGTATGAATCCTAATTGGAATTTGCAAAGGAGAGGAGGGGCGGGTGTGGGTTCTTCCAAGACCAAATCCTTTCCATGGGGGATCCAGAATCATTTTCTGGATCTACACTTTAGAGTAATATACTCCTTTGAGTGGTGAAGAGGGTTAGATTAGAGACATGAGGAGGAGGTTAAATTGTGTTTAAGGTCATTATCAAAGGTAGAACACACTTCAGTTATTAAAAACATAAGGGCTAGAAGAGAGGTGTGAGGTTTGAGGTATACTGGTCGTTACTTCTCTACAAAAGTATAAGAGATTGGGTACTGCTTCACAGACTGTGCATATATGAAAAGAAGTGGTTGCATTAACAACAGTATTAACAAATAAATACTTCAGTTTTACTTAGAAGAGTTATACCTGGTGAAGTGAAGGACGCTTTGTTAGCTGACAAGTCTGCAAAATAAATTAGAAAACATTAAAGAGTTGACCTGTTTTGTTCTCTAAAACTAAGCAGACTTGGCCATAAAACAATTTTTTTTATTTTCTCGCAGTTTTCTGGGACTAGGATCAAGGAATTTTAAAGACTATTCTCAGAAAACTTTAGCTGTCTCACATACTGCTGGGCAGTACTGTTAGTATACACAGGAAATTGAGGGGGACTGGAAATCAGTACAATATTATTATAGCACATTAGGTCAGTACAAGTTTGTGGTAGTCCATGTACTTTGTAAACTTTTTCACTAAAACTGCAACCTTTTTCCACAAATATATACATAAATATATCTCAGCAGAAAATTCACTACTAATAAACAAACAGCAAAAAGAGGTGATATACCTTCATAGTGAGGTCACTCTTTGAAAACAACTGGATCATTTAACATGTTGGACACAAGAGAGGCTGCCATGATGGAAGCAAATGACTTCCAGAAATCATTAGAAGCATTGCCATCATTGGAAAAATGAGATATCCCTTTAACAATCACCCATTCAATCTTCCTATCTTGGGCTGCAGCAAACAGTCCTATAAATAGAACAACAAAAACAAATCAGAACAAACATAATGTAAATTTTTTCAGGTCTCAGAGGTCTAAGTTTTCCAGACACCAAAATAACATTAAAGACATTGTGGGAGTTTATTTTTGGATGTCGTTGTACTAGGCATATTTGAAGTTTTTCATGTTTATTAGAGATGTGTGAGTAGTGCAGTAGTGTTGGATATTTTAGGGGTTGGTTGAGATGTGTGAGTGGAAGGTGTGGAGTTATATTGGACGTGGATTGACAAGATAATGCCTGTAGTTTGTTAATCAGTGAAACTGGTTTCCCATAGAATTTGATATGAAGTAACAAAAGATAATTTTTTTGGAAGGTAAAAGTGATTAATTTTAGGTGAGGTAGTTGTGGGAGTGCATGCTATTGGTTATATGAAGGGATACTGTAGTTACACTCTGCTGAAATGAAGTGGTCGACTTGTAAAGGATCTTATCAATGGTCGAAAACATACTTGTTCTTATTTTAAAATTTAATGTTAATGGGCTTTCTGTTTTTTGGATGGTGTTTTTTGGCTCTGTTTGATATTGGATAGCTTTAGATTCTAAAACAAGGATGACTATGAGAACAAGATTTTTCCAACACTAAGTAGTGTGGGCATGTGGGTGAACCAATGTCATTTGGGCGGGAAAATGTGATAGCCATTATCATTCTACTACGTATTTTACTGAGAATGTCGTAGTGGAGAAACAAATAATATTATCAAATGTTAGAAATTTTATCATTTAGCGATCAGAAAAGGGCCAACAACAGAAATAAGCATAACAACTTGTGAGGTGAAAAAAAGTACATATGAAGCTTTAATTTTCCGAAGTGTCTATTTTTAAACAATGAGCAAGAAATGTGTGCTTAATCTTAATCACTTAATTCACTACTTAAGGATTACATAGAATAACCTCCACCTGAGGCAGAGTAAAATAGAAAAGTGACCTATTTAAAAAAGTTAAACTGGTATAAAATAATAAAAACAGTTTAAAAATTTTGAACTGGTTCAGAAAAAATTTAAACCAGTAAAAAAATTGAACTACAACATAGACAGGGGAAATCCCCCCAGGCCTAAGCCTTAGACAGCCCTGACATGAACTGCAAGAAATGCAGAGGTAAATCATGAACGGCTCCCAGAGGGGTACTTCCTTATAAGAGGCTAATGGGGATGTGCCGCTGGATGGGGTCACCTTTTTACGACTGGACTGACTAAAACAGGTCGCATTTTCAATAGAGTTATTAGAATGGGCTCACACATTTTTGGATTTTTTGAAAAATGGACCCTGGGAACTGCTAGCAGACCAGGGTGGGTTTATAGCACTGTGAAGGAAACAATCACTCCTGGCCAATCATTCCTTCTTTTTGCTTTGGCTTAACTATAAAGAATAATTCTTGGTTTCCTGCACTATGCACCAACAAAACCATCAGCTGTAATCTGGCTACAAAGGGTAATACGATTGACTTAATGACATTTAACTGACAATTCTTACCTCCACCACCCCTTTCGAATCCAACTGCTTTAGAAGAGTCTGACATACATTGCCGTTTAGCACTGATTGGGTCTGTGCCACTAATAATCTCCCCATCACAGCAGACTTGAACTTCATGAACTTCTGGACTTGTTAACGGAGGAGTCCAACCATCATCTGCATGCTTGACAAGCTGCATGATACCTCTTCCTACTGGGGTTTTAAATGCTTCAGTTGTGAGCTTAGAAGAAACCACCACATCACCTAGCTGTAACTTGGTGAATTCTGGGTTTAACCCCTCCAAGCAGCCAACAGAGAAAACAGCTTTGGGTCTCAGTCCCACCACAGCATTCTTAACAGTGACTAGAGAGCCACCTGGCACAGAAGAACCTTCAGAACATCTCATCAAAGCAACTTTAAGTGGGACATCTCCACTTTCACCCATGGTTCCAAAGTACACAAATCCAAGATTCTGCTGATAACTTTTAATAGGATTTCTCAGGAATGTATAACAGGCCAGGAACTCACAGTCCTCCACTGTCATCAAAAGAATGTCAACTGGGAGTTGAACATCACTCCAAGGTTTTGATACGTTAGGAAGGTCACTTTTCTTTGGCAGTTTAATACTGAGAGTTGGAACATCATCTCTTGCTGGCTGATCATGAGCACTCTCTCCTTTCTGTTTACGCACTTGATGTTGAGCCATTTTGTCTCAGTTAGATGTACATAAATGCCTTAAAATGTCAATAAATAAGGTCACAGAATTATACACACTATGTCTGAATATATTATTTATTTATTACTTCTACTCAGTAATAGAAAAGAAAAGAGCCTGCTAACTAAATTTTAGCTAAGCAGGTGAGGGACCATTCATGGCCAGCAAGGAGCGAGGAGGAGTGAGTCGTGAAGGGGGTAATGAAGTGAGGGACATGGCCCTACCCTCGCTGGGAAATTTAGGAGCTAAGTTCTCTGAAACATCACCCTCATTTTAAGACCTATTTTACACAAATTGGTCATTGTTATATATCTTTAAACAACAATTTAAAATGTTTGATTCCAATAATTTTACTCTGTCTACAGTGTCCTCTTTCCAAAATGAATGGTCCAAAGCTGTGTATATTTTGTAGTTAATTTTTTAATCTCAGGTAATTTTTGTTTTTCTTTTGTTTTTTGGGTATGTTAATGTATCTTAATGAAGTTTACAGAACAGAAAAATAAATTACCTGAGATAAAAAATTAACTACAATTAACATATACTTTAGTACTTTTCCATATATGTTTATTCATTTTCCTTGTGAGAATTGGATCAGATCAAAACTTTCTTCTTTTTTTTACTTTTTAAAATTTAATTAGTAAACCTTCAAGCGGTAATTAAGAAGTGTTGCTTCAGATGGTAAATTTTACCGGTTACCGCCTGATAAGAAGAACACTGAAAGTGAGTCCCAAGTACAGCAGGGCAAAAAAAGAAAATCAATGAGCCAAAAGGAGCCAAGCATGGCCTCGAGGAGAAAAAAGGTGGGGGACACCATAGACTTTGTATCTTTCACCCCTCCACTTAGGAGCCAGCTGTTTGCAGGCTCAGATAAAAAACATTACATGGATCATAGTAATTTATGGTACCCAACATAACTAGCACGTGGCAGCTGAAAAGCTTTGCAGCTGTAATTGGGTGTTGTATGCGGCTGTCTTTTAAGACCTTAACCTTCTTCAAGGATCGAGTCATGTTAAAAAAAAAAATGTCTGAACAAGTTCATGTTCTTGACAACAAAATCCGGAAACAATAAAATCAAAAAACCCCCATTTATGACTTCTCTCTTCAGATATAATCAGTAATTTATTATAATCATAATATTCACAGGCATAGCATGAGACTTTGAAGGTGCATGCACCACAAAAAAAATATATTAGAACTAATCCTCCAGAAAATTTTTGAAATTAGGGTCTCAAAAATGCCATTTCTTGCTTTTTTCACATTTTCATTAAAATTAATGAAATAATACGAAGGAAAATGCAGTAGTTAGTTGCTTATTTTACCAATCTCTTAGTGCTATCGGTAAGGTACAGTGTTTGTGGAAAAAAGGGTAAAACAGCGACCCCATCAAGGAGGTTACAAAAGCAAAAGGTGAGACCTCCGTACCCTACAGATGGGCAAACTCCATTACAACGCCATCAATATCAACATGTTTGTTCTTATTTATTTGCAAAATAATTTGTAAGACGGCTCAATCTCGCATCTCTCATCCCACATTAATGTTTCTTACCATCAGTTTATGGAATAAAAAAAGGATGAAGAAAATAATAGTGACCCCTTTTTTTAAAACCCGCACCGTACCATTCTTAAAATGAGTAAGTTCATAGCTGATGGTCACATGACCAAAATATGATTTTTAAAATTATGAATTACCTCTGTCTAAAGACAAATATTGCACTTAAACAGGGCTTGAAATAATTTCCGGAGAGTCTCCAGACATGAATGACAGGCCAAATTTATTTTTGCTCAGTCACATATCCGTTCTGGCCAGGTCAAATTTATAAGATAAATTAAACTCTTAAAACAGGGGCCCATGAACCAAAACAGTTACTGGTATACAGTGTACTTCCAATAAAGTTGTTGCTTAGAGCTTACAGCACTTTAAAGCACTCATTGTCAACAATGAAAATAAATTATCGGATTACCCAAGGTCAAGGTCAACTTTCCAAAATTTGGAAAGTACATTTGTGATTGGCTAAGCTTGGGAAAGGAATGTTGTTCTCGGTGGAGCAGGCACGGGAGGTTACTGAAATAACTGAACAGCAAGGAAATTTTAATTTATTTCATTTTCAATATGATTGAACGAGACAGATCAAAATGACTGGCAAGACGAAGGGTTGACCAATCAACTCCCCAAATGCAATCAGTTTGGACATTGTTTGTTGACCGGCGGCTGTTATATGGAGCCCTGTTAAACTTCAAGGAAAATGTTGAAAAGATGTTGTGGTAATGTTAACAGCACATCTAAGCGTAACTCTCAAATGCTTAACAAGATGCAAGCAAAAAGTAGTTTTGCTTCAATTCCAACATGGTGGTAGATACAAATCATACTACTTTGTTGAAAAGTCAAAGTGCGACAAAATATTTTTTATGTGCTTTGTCAATTTTTGGCATCAGCAAGATTTCAACTCCTTGCTTAAAGGAAGCATTGGTCACGTCACAGATTAAATAATACAAGAGGCCTATTTCTCAAACCCATAGTTTTTGAACCTCTTAATAATTGTCAGTAACAAATGCAGGTTTTTATACCTGCTGTTTTGAATCTCCCAGTAAACTGTTAACCAACTTCCTTGTCCCCACAAGTATTGAAAAATCGGGATTACACTGTAAAATATACAAATAATGCACTCAGCAATAAAACTCTCTTAATCTTTCACACTGTTAGAAGCCTCAAAAGGGTTGAACACGATAGTCTGACCTCAGATTTTCCGCAGCCAGGTAAAAAACGCACCACATAACCACTGGTCATCAATAGTGCTGCGCACAGATTCTAAAAATAGTCTACGTCTGATAAGACCCCCCACATGACTCAGACAAACTTTGCTTCTCACTCAAAGGCTTTGTATGGGCGTTCACTGAGTGTTGAGTAAAGACATTGTTTTTTTCGCATTTTTTATCGGGATATGGTAAACAACAAGCATTGCAGCTGGGAAGAATGTGAGAGGGACTCAAGGATCCCTGAAAAAGTGGTCTCAGTCACTAAATAAATGTGAGAAATCCGGAAAGAATGCGAAGTACACTACCTTTTGTGGCAGTGATCGGGCAGCCAGGAAATGTTTTGAAAGAGGTAGATACATGACAGTCTTAAATTTTTTCCATTTTCACGAATTCCCCAGTTTAATTCTTCTAAAAACATAAAATGCTTCTTTAGAAATCTCAATTAAGCAATTTCAAACATTGCCCTTGGTTTGAGGTAGACTCAATCGCCAACCTTGGGCATTTTGTAAATTCTCATTGTTTTCAACACCTCACCGGTGTGATGCACTGAGTCAGTTTTCAGGACATCCAGAAAAATTATCATCGAAACCTCCCTGAAACATTTGATGTTTGTTCACAAACTGACCAAGCAACTGTAAAACACCTTTGGTCTTGTAGTGGACGAACTCCCCGAGCATATTCCCCGAGCATATTTGCATCTCGAATCTTGGGGATGGTTTTCAGAATACTGTAACCCAGAACAGCCCAGCAGTCTAAAATTTAAACTACGCAGTTTCTACGTAGGTCTCTCTGTTTTTCACGAAAATCTG
>CALNXI010003592.1:17500-42132 GCA_942486025.1 Porites evermanni
GCGGGTTTACTTATTTTGAGGGACATTATATCGATACTATGTGTTCACGTGATGTCGTGAAATTAAAAGTATTCCATACATTCTCGAGTTCGCCGATTTAGTTGATCAGTTCTAAACTGGTTAATTTACCACTCATTTTTCGCGCAGAAAATTCGTTTCCAACTTGAAATAAAATGTACATACGTGAAGACACTGAGAGAGAAAATCTGATTGAAGGCATGAGAGAACCATAGTATTGTAGAGTGGGTGGAGTCCAATACCATCGGATAGTTCACCAGAATCTTTGAAAACTCGTCTACAGAAATCACGCGATGTTAGCGAGACAGAGTTGGCCGGGAATCACAGCAGTTCTATGTTATTTAAGTCCAATCAGTAAAGCTGCAATGGGTTCACTCCACTACATTGTAGAGGCGAAACCGCAGTCTGATAATTTTTGACCACTTGACAATTTACGTACATACCGTTCATGCTTTCACGCTCACAGCTCTTGAACGGTCCATTGTTACAGGACTATTTATGGACGAAATATTTCATCTTAATAAAGTCTGTTAATTTGTGTGCGCAGAAAAAGCCGTGAAAAAAAGTCTGATTTTGTTACCGATAGAAAGTGCCCATGATCTAATAAATCCAAAATTGAGGAAATGGAAGATCAAGTACTAATCTAATACCTTTACGGACGCCTCTTTCCTTTCCCCGTTACACAGCAAGTTAAAGACGCCGGACAAGGGAGACTGAGGCGAAATTTGATAATAATCAGACATTTCCCTTCGATCGCACTAATCAAATTCGCATTTTCCGGCGGATCATGTATGTTCATGCTGGGTGAAAGTTATACTATAAAACGTAACTTGTACCAAGCGGCATGAACATAAATGAGATAAATGATCTTGCAATGCCAGCATGATCGCTGAGCATGGAAAGGATACGTAGACAGTTTACTCGCACAAAATTGACTTTCTTTGCAAAGACTGCTACACAACGCATAGTTATATGTGAATGTGTCAAATCCAAACAAACAAACCTGTTTTTGAAAGCTGGGAAGTAAGATGTTTGCTTCAGAAGATGAGGGGCGATCGAGTGGACACTCATATTAGGGTGCGCCAACGTCTGGGAATGAGGCACTTGAAAAGGCCATTGATCACGCGATATCTTGCTTCAAAGGAACAAAAGAGCATTGTATTGGTAACAAGGCATCTGTTTTGATGTGGAAAGAATTCTTTTATGTTACAAACCTTTTTAGTATACGCTAGGTAAAGCGGATGAAATTGGACTTTGAACAGAAAGTTATATCGAATCTTTCTCGGAAAAACAGGAACATTTACTCTTTACCCTACCTTCTTGAGTTTCCGGGGGGGCGCTAAATTCTAGTTTCACAAACACCCATAAACATAGTCGTATTACAATATATTTTAACGGCTTGGTCATGTACAACAAATCACGTATTGTTTTGGAATCTCCCGCAATGATAGGTCAACTACTTTGCTTTAACAAAAATAAGCTCAGAATAATGAACTAATAAAGACAATAAAGAGTTAACTATCCCCGGCTTTGGATAAAGCATGTAAGCATGTAGGCTTAGCCATCTGTTTCTAGCCTCTTTGCGTCGAAATGTGATGGGGGGGAGGGGAGGGAAAAATAGTAGCAGATATTGTCCCCCTCTCCTCTCCTTTGTGCGACTGATGCGCTAGCCTGAGTATCAGGCGTTTCCGGGAGAAAGGGGGAGAGAGAAGTGAAGGGGGGGGGGGGGGGGAAGAAAGAAGGGTCAGAAACAACTCCCTCTCTTCCCCCCCCCCCCCCCCCCCCCCCCCCCCACACATTACCCCCCCCCACCCCCCCAAGACAGGAAAGCCACAATACCCGAACACAGTGGTCTGTGTGGGATGGTTGTGGCTCGTGTGGGGAGGAGGGGGGGGGGGGGGGGGAGGTATAAAAATGGGAGCGTGTCTTTCCCCCCGCCCCTCTGCTGTGGGGTGGGGGGGGGCGAGGGGGGGGGGGGGGGGGGGAGGGGGAAAGAGGGGGGGGAGGGGGGGAGGGGGGGGGGGGGGGGGGAAGAAAGAAGGGTCAGAAACAACTCTCTCTCTTCCCCCACATCCTCCCCCTTCCGCCCCCTAAAGTCTCCTCCCCCCAGACCCCTAAGGCCAGGAAGCCCTGATACTCAGACTACTGACGCGCAGACTCAGCAGGCTTTCTGTTTTCACATGCGAGTTCAAGTCGGAGCGGGGGAGGGACACCATTGTGAAAGTGACTTGTGTGCCCGTCGGAAAATTTCTAAAAAGAAAAAATTCTAAAGAACCAGAATCTCGTTTAGTCGGTCTACTCCGAATCCTTTTTCAGCACAACAGATTTTTTAGTACTTGACATTCCCAAATTGCCAAGGATCGAATAAAGCATTCATCTGGTAACTATTGGAAACTTGGACTGCACAACACTTTGCCTTAATACGTTAACATATCATAGATCATGGGCTTTTCCAAATGTGCTTCTGATGTTGATTTTTTAGGAAAATGCGTCAGAGGCCGGCGAAAGGTGATGGAAACCAGTTCTAATCTTGGGAAAAGTTTACTCCCCCGCCCTCCCCTCCCCCGCCGCTTTTTCATAGCTTCCTAGATCCCCTCCTGGCATTTTCGATTGCAATCCTTTGTTTTTTGATTTATCATGTCATCTATTTCTGGTCAGTAGATGTATTTGGATCAAGTATGCCACATATACCTCTGCAAGGTTTTACTCCGATTAACAAAAGACCAAGTAACTCCACGTGGAAGCAAAGCATTCTTATCCTGTGTGGGAACGCTATGTCATTGTTAGTACATCTGGACGGGTAAAGGGCATTTCCAGTTAAGAGAGGTATTTTAGAAAAGCTGGGTTTTTGGGAACCTTAAATGCAGCCAATTCTCTTTAATTTATGGCCCCTTCAAGGAAATGATGCTATTAGCTGTGGAAACAGTGAGAAACAAGGAGTAAAAATGGCAAAGCAAAATTGTAGTTGTTTTTTCTTTGTCCATAACGTTTACTTGGTACAAAAAATAAAATAATATAGACACTAAAAAATCTATTCAAAAAAGAGAGTATTCTTATAAAGATTGTCATGAATTTATGTACATTGTAGTATTGTTGATTCATCCACACAAAGGATTGAACGTGTTTGCTGCCACATCGCACAGCAGAATTACACAGTTTTCCGTGTCGAAAAATTTAAATATTATTTACAGTAAAAATAAACAAAATGCATCGCAAATCTATTCCAGTACTGTATAAATTGGAAAATTTACACAATTGCCATCAGAAATTTATATATATCATAGTAGTGCCGATTCTGAACTTGTGCCAGATGCGTTGCAAAGACTGTCCGTATTTTGTGTGTGTTCACTTATCACTGGACTTCTACTCTGCATGCTGGGAAGTGAAGAAATTTGCATTCCATGCGGGGAAACATATCCCCGGATTCCTGGCAGCGGGTGCGTGACTGTGGTTATGCCAGAACCACTGGATTCTGTTACGCCTGGAATTGTACTCTGCGTTTGTAATCCATGTATAGACTGTCCCATCATTCCATGCGAGGAAAAATATCCCAGTGTACCTACCAGGGGAGGAACTGTAGAACTGGTTGATCCACTGAAACAGTGGTCACCTGCAATTGTACTCTGGATCTGCAATCCATACAGTGAAGGTTCCGGCATTCCTTGAAGAGGGGGGTCTTCAACGGAGGGTGCCAGGCTGTGGTTGAAATCATGTGCCGTACTAACTGGAGCACTCACTAACACAGGACCGGATGAAGAGAAATAAAAGTACAAATTAATTAAGATCCCGCTCGAGTATTATGATGTGACAGGGAAAGCTACTGATTTTAGATTTGTGGCATTCAAGTTAACTTCGCCTTTGATGACTTTTGGAAGTTATTGTGCAAACTTTAAAAGAGATTAAAGCAATGTCCACTGTGGAAATTATAAAAGATAAACTGACAGAGAAAGGGGTCTTACAAGGGGTCTACAGGCCCAGTTGTTCAACAGGAAAAATAGAACTAACCAGCGCGTAAATAAAAAACCATGAGAAATAACCGCTTCCTAATCCCTGCCCACTGAGTACTGATTTATCTGATGGATAGCGCTTATCTTTTTATTGAAAAACCGGCACCTGTTTGTTTCTGTTTTCTATATTAGTCACGATTAGACCATCAAATGAAAGAGGTATTATGTGAAGTTTTCTGTATTCTCACATCGCTGCTTAAGTCACAGTGTTACAAACCAATCAAATTATGTTGTTTAAGTTGTACTACGGGTAAAAAAAGGTAACTGAAAACCTTACCAGCAGGATAGAGAGGGACTGGAACTGATCCAACGGTTCCAGGATCCTGCAGCAGCACGTCCTGAGTACTGGGGAGAGTGTTCCACTGCAACTCTGCCAGAATCTGTGCATATGAAGGAGAAGAACAAGTCAGTGAGGAAGAGCTGAGAATATAATCGAGTAAAACGAAAGTGTTTACTAACTTGTGAAAAGAGGACAACAGAATATCAGTACAAGAAGCAAATCAAACCTGTGATCTACTAGCAATTTATCATTTGACTTCACGGCAGTGTAAAGAACACTCAGCAGAGTGGATGATTTGGGGAATAGCCAGCTGACTTGTTTGATATACTTTACTGATCACAACAACATTTCTGTCTACAGTCAACCCTCCCTAAGACAACAACCACCATCGGGATTGGCTCTAACTGTCTGTCCTAGCACGAGTTTAGTTATGACTAAAAAACGGCAAAAGGGGGATCAACGATAGAGAAGCGTTGGTCTTCCTGTGCTGTCCCAAAAGTGATCAACATCAATTTTCTCTTAACAATATCAGTACACAATCAAGGGAAAAGGTTATGAGAATTATTAAAATGATCACCCTAATAAAAATGCTTTGATCTTTTATCAGATTTTCCCAACTGATTCTTCAAGGAAATGTATGGAGATCAGTATGGAGAATTCGTATGTGGATACTGGGGTTTAAAGGGTTAAGAGAGACTGTACTGGACTGTATGGGATTCTTTTACTAAAGTAAAACATACCGATCAATCCCACCTCTCTGGACCCACTTCCTACTGTCATTTATTATAATAATCCTGTTTGTCTATAAATGATAATCTCACATAAACTGTTCTTGACTAATGACAAGTAAAATAAGTCCTTAAACCTTTATTACTACAAGTGTATTAGGATACCACGTCGAGTTCTCACACTTTTGCTGCCCATGGACGCTGAATAACTATTCTGTTATAAACAGGCTTGTTATGAAAAGCGCATTTAATCAATGAAATCTCTTTTATTGAATATGAATCTTAACCAATGTTTTAATAACAATTTTGTGAATCCGGCCTCTTTACCTCATCAACGGACAAACTTCCAAAATTGGGCTCAGACGAGGGGCCAGGATCACCGACGAGATACGAATCGCTACCCAAGGATATTCCAAATATAAAGATGGAGGACGGGGTACTGTGATGATGGGATTGGATAACAGGGGAGGAGTAATGCTGGGGATACTGAATGTGAACGTGGTTTTCACTGAAGGGTTCAACAGGTGCCTGACCATGATCGTTCCATGTGCTGTAGTAATAGACGCTCCTGTCAACATCGGATCAGCTGTAGTGAAAAAAGGAGAGAATTACGATTCCCACAAGTAGTACGATGATAAAAAGCGATTGTTATTAAAACAGGTTAACTTACAGCGCTAGTTTAAGAGACGGTGACCCCCAATATTTTTAAATAGATACATAGTTTTCTTACCCTATTGACACCAAACAATGTTTAGATATCAGGTCGGAGAAGGGCATGCACATTGCAATTAAAAGAAGAAAAAAAGACTTAGAAGGCGGTTTCGTTAAACGCCGTCTAAAATTTGTTTTCATAACCGGCACATGGTCTTTAAGAACATTTCTCGTGATCTCTTGACGTTATTCAGTTTGATTTGAGTTATTTGTTTTTGCCACGCTAAAGTTTGTAGAATTGAGAGGAAATATACAGAAAAGATGGCGAGTGACGGGGAAGCCTGAACTGGAAATTAAAGCAAAACCCACTGAATTCGACATGGAAAATGTCCACTTGGGAGATTATAGAAGGCAGACTATGAGAGAGTTGTCTTACGAGGAGTATTTTTTCGATCTTCAACAGACCTTCAGCGCCCAGTATTTTAACAGCTGGACAGTGCTATCCACTGAATAAATCAGATCAAATAACCAGCCAATGGATAACGCCATTGGCTTTCCTGACACGTAGCCACTGGATATGGAAGCGTCTATAACTATTGAAAAAGTGGGACCTGATTTTTTTGATAACTGTGTCAAGAATTAGATAATCAAATGAAAAACGAAAGCACTACGCGGAATTTTTTCGTATTCTCACATCACTGATTAATTCAGTCACTGCGTTACAAGCCAATGAAATTATTTTGTTTTAGTTGTACTACGGATGAGAAAAGGTAAGTAAAAACCTTACCAGCAGGATCGAGAGGAACTGGAACTGGTCCAACGGCTCCACTGAGGTCGTGTAACGGCGCATCCTGAGTACTGGGCCGAGTGTCCCACTGGAACTCCGCAAGAATCTCTGCATGTTAAAAAAGAGAACGAAAAATTTCCTCAAAAAGTTTGTCCCGAGAAAATGACTTGTTTACAAAGAAATCCTTAATAAGACATCTTCGGCTTTTACGTTTTCTCATCAGCTCTCAGTTTTGTCAGTTTCCCATTATAAAATGCAAATACTATCTTGCTTTTTAGTATAGGGTATCCCTTAAATAAGACGGTTCCTAAACACTGTTTTAAAAACGAATGTCCAAGAAAAGCTTTGAGAATCTGCCTTCATTACTCCTTTCAATACCTCACCAACGAACACTTCCACCTCGGACTCTGAATAAAAGTTGTTGTTGTTGTTGTTGTAGGGAACAACAGAGAAAAAGTATTTGATGTTGAGCTCTCGCAGCCAAACATAGCTGCGTCTTATAAACTTTCCTTTCANTTGTCAGACGCCACTTTGAAACTTGAGCATAGCAGGGAGTACAAAGCAGTGGATTGCCCCGGAACTAAACAAAAACACTGTACACGTACGGACCCGGTGCCCAAATTCTGCCGTGGGTACTTGAAAAAAGGGTGTGTTCACATCAGTGCCCAGCAAGTACCGTACTCTGGCACCGTGCCTGGGCGCTGCCCAAGACATCCCTGGTAAGATGAATCTAAATACTGTGTAATAACAATATCCAAGACAGGCATTCTGAATCCCCCATTATTACCTCATCAAGGGACAAACATTCGAGTTTCGGCTCGTCCTGTGTAACTGCTGACAGACCAGAACCACTGGTAAAATACAGATCACTTCTCAAGGATCCTCCAAGCGTAAGGATGGTGGACAGGGTGCCGTAATAATGGGTGCGCATATCAGAAGAGGATTAATGGTATGGATACTGCATGTGATGAAAGGGGTTTTCACAGAAGGGTGCAACAGGTTCTGCGGCTGGAACTATGCGCTGGAGGAGTAGGAGCTATCGCTAAAACCAAACGGGCTGTAGAGAGAAAAGTATAGAAATTAGAATCCCACAAGTAATATGATGGTACAGAAATAACAACGGATTTCAGACTTATGGTCATCATGTACGCTAATTTTTAATGCACCTTAGTCTTAAAAAGTCAGTGAAAGAAATCACGCTCTTGTGTGATCATTCAAATGAAACCTCTTTAGCAGTACTTTCACACGGTACTAATTTTTTCAGCACTTTAAAAACTAAAATTCGGACATTTTGTCGAATTTGGACGTTGGCCACTTTTAACTTTCACTGAAGTGACGTTTGACTGCAACGGACTCGTATAAAACGTTGAATTGGTGCTCAGATCGTTTTAAAAAACTCAATCAAAATCAAGGAAGTTGAAACCTTACGAGCAGGATCGGGAGGCACTGGGAATCCGGGTCCTGTTGTGTCGGGATCATGAGGAGGGAATGGTGAGCCGTGAACACTGAGGCGAGTCTCCACCAGAGTCTGTGCAGCGATAAAAGAGAACAAGAGATGATAAGCGAAACGATCAATCCGCAAAGATGAACTGTTTATTTAGTCAGTGAATACTAGATCACAAAGAGGGAGAATCTCAGTCCCCGAACCAGGTCAAAGTAAATGTTATGCCACACTGACTGGTAACATCATTTGTGGCAAGTATCAGCGCTGAGGTTTTTACTGAATGTCATTTTTCGGGCAAGCCTCACGCTACAACTCAAGTCGCGTTTGATTAAAATGCATAAAAAAAGCCTCTTCCCACAGAAATAAAGTTAAAAGTTTTCATCAAGATCTCCATTATTGATCCTCTCGAAGAGGAACTATCAGTATTTTGTGCGAAAAAAAATAATAATCGCCCCCGGTTATCATTCGAGTAAATACGGTACCTTTTTTTCGGTTGCAAGCGATCTCATCAAAATCGCTAAAAAGGTACCTTTTGCGGTTAGAAACGTTCCTATCAAAAGTGCAAAATGGTACTTTTTATGCAGTTGGACTGTGTTGTTGTCAAAAGCGCGAAAAAGGTTCCTTTAACCCTTTAAGCCCTAAGAGTGATCAGCATCAAATTTCTCCTTGTAATATCAATGCTTTGTGAAACAGAGTGGTCATGAGAATTATGGACATGATAACACAAGTATGAATTTGCTTGATATTTTATCAACTTCTCCCCACTACTTCTGTAGGAAATGAGTAGGGACAACAAATGAGAATGCAAATTTTGATCTTAGGGTTTAAAGGGTTAAAAATAAATAGTCAAGCTATTGGGAAGCCATTTTGTATCCTACTGATTGACAGATGTCAACCGTTTGGCACCATTTTATGAATGTAAGTCAAAGTCATGATAAATGTGGCGGTATATCAGGAATATATGAGCCATTTTATCCATTTAGTTGGTAATCAGTATTTTTGGATCTCTTCTATTTTCCCGCTTTTGATCGGCTAAAAGAAGCGAGCTAAAGTTTTTTACTCCGCTGACTCCACCTTGTAAACAATTTCAATCCTGATTTTTCCAGACTGAGTGCCTCTACCTCTATTTTCCAGGTCTGGAAAATTACTTTGCAAATTAAAAGACTTTTTCAAGATTTCAAGACTCTGAACGAACAGTGTTTTACAAACTCCTACTCCGATTTTATTCAATCATGAATGAAATCACATGAACTAAAGTGATATTTCACCGCAATGGGCTTGTGTAACACGTTGTACTAGTGCTGATAGCCAATCAACAACAGGGAAGTTGGAAAACTTACCAGCAGAATAAGGGGGAACAGGCTATGTTCCTGTGGTGTCTGGATCGTGTTTCAACCATGGTGCGTCGAGTAGACCGGGGAGAATACTTTCCGTAATCTGTGCGAGTGGTAGAAAAGAAACCAAAAGATGATGGAATTTTGACATGGATGATCAAGCAAATAGGAACTTCCGGTCGCCGTACTACTAGTAGCGATTTACATAAAGCCGCTATTGATTTACTAAATACGTCTTGCGCTTGCGTGACAATTTGTCCCTTTTAAAATCAGCCGATGCGCCAAAATTGTCCCTAGCACAATAAAAATTGTAGTTGTGGTTAAAAACAGAAGAGCTTTGAAATGTTATTTGTCAGTATATACATAATGTTGGTATTAGGAAAGCTGACTTGTTGGTACCATCCTCGGGAAAACTTTCGTCGCGCCTTTTCTCTCGACCCAACTGACTGCCCTTGGGTCTCCGAGGATGGTCGGTACAAGCGCGGACATGAAATCCAGACTTGTCGTTACAGTGAAAGCGGCGAAACCGTAACACTTGAAATATTTCAGGCATGTTTATTGTATCACGACCAATCACAGCAAAGATCAAGACACGCGACCAGCCATAAAAACACAAACTTGTAAACGTTGTTGTTCGCGGTTTAGTTTTCTCACGCCTGATTGGCTTTTTTCTTGCAACACAATTATATTCCAGAAATATTTCTGGTGTTCACGGTTTTTCCCGGTTTGACCGCAACATCTATTATTCAGGCAAATTATTTCGCCGTTTCTGATTGGCTCCAATCCCCCGGCTAATTCTTCACAACCAACTGGCGCTTCCCATTTTTTGGAAGATGCAAGCAATATACCATCGAATCAATGGCATATTTGCTTGGAAACGAGGCTGATCAATGGTATATTTGCCTGGAAGTCTGCTTGGGCAATAGTGGACTAAAAAAAATGGAGTTCACGGCTATCGACGACGAAGTAGTTGAATTTCTGACTAAAATTGAACGAAGGAAATCCAAGAATACGCAAAACGTATTGCTCGATGGGTGATATCTATTGTTTGAGGAGTATCTGCACGGAAAAAACATCTGTTTTATATCCTAAACTGTGCCAAGAAATAGGCCAAAGTTTCCAAGAAAGTCTACGAGGAGGTAGTATAATTGTTAATTATTGAGTGATATTAGTTCCCATGCCCCGAGTTGCGCCTAATGGCAAGTATTCGTAACACCTCTGAAATGCCACCGAAGAACAACACTTTACGCTTCAACAGAATGAAATTGAAAGGAATGATTTTCTTTACTTTAGTAAAAGTTGATAACCCACCTGCTGTTGTTCCATCTCTGATTCGGATGATGAATCAGGAATAAGGTCAGGCTCTGATTGCCATTCATGTTCAGATTTGGGGTTCCCTTGGGAATCCTGTAACAAATCACAAACCAAGTCACATCTATGTTGATCTTCAGTTGATTGGCTCGATCATTATTGTGTACAGCGATTCTAGGATAACCCAGTGAAGTGTAGTATTATTATTTTCAACAATCCTTATTTCTATGTGCATCTATACCCTCCTTCGCAAAATACGCTTCTGGCTTGTCATACCACAATAAGATTATTGCTGCGAAGCCCACTAATTCAGGCTGAGGACGTGACTGTCTGTGCCCGAAGCGGGCCTCTTTTGAGAATATGTTTGTAAGTTTGTAAGTAAGCACATATATCACCGAATTTGCCTCGATATCGTGGCCCTCGAATCGAGGACCTTTTGGTCGCAGCCAATCGATTTGGAAAGAAAACGCTCTTTTTATCGTTGCCAGGGAAAAGTAAATACTGTATCATATAAAACACTCAACCGTCGTTAAAGTGAGATGTAAAAATTTAAAGCGGAGAAATCCTGTTCTGTGCAAAAAGTAACGTTTTCGCGAGCGAAGCGATGCGTTTCTCAGAATATATTCAGATATATCTGAAGCAATTCCTGGAACTCTACAGTAAATACTAAATTCAGTGTTTTGGCTTAACTGTTTATTTAGGCTTTGTTGTATTTTTTCAAACGCTGCAGTTATTTTAAGCTCCTAACTAGAAAAAGCTTTTCTGGAAAGGTGGCGATGTTTTTCTCCCTTATGGTGGATTTCCACTGTCGCGTAATTTTTACGTGCGAACGCACGTAAATTTTTGCGCGCGTAAATAAAATAGAGGCAATGTATGAAAGGTCACGCGTAAACGTGAAAGTTGAGCCTCTGCGTTTGCAGGAAAAAAATTGCGCGATAGTGAAAATGGTTGATTTTCACTGACGCGTTTTTGGCTACGCACGTTAACGCATGTAAATTTTAATCACGTAAATAAAATACAGGCAAGATAAAAAGTGCTGAGCTTAAACGAGACGTTGAGCGAGGTTGAACTTTCACGCTTACGAGTGGTCCTCCATGCATTGCCTCCATTTTATTTGCGAACGTAAATTTTCGGCACGTACGTACGTTAAAATTACGCGACACTGGAAATCAACCCTTACTAGTTAAAAGTTTTAAACACGATAGAAACGAAGATCTAAGGCGAATTTAACCAGTGATTACGCGAAGCGTATCAAATGAACGAGTTCAGTATTGAACCTGATGGCGGATTCAGTCTTTCACTCACATGCTCTGAACGTTATCATGGTCATCAGTCTCGCTCCTTGCCGCAAAACGTCCCTCCTGGGGAAACGTCCCTAGCGACGGGGAGCAAGGAGAGAGAGCTGTATTCGCAGGCTGCTATTGCGTAACATGCACATTTCCGACAGGCTACTATTGCGTTACATGAAAAGTTGCGAAAATTCCCTCGCCATATTTGACTCCATTAGTTTCACACATGAATAATCCGAATTGTATATTCGAAATGAACTGCAAGTGATGCCAACTAAGTGTAAATGAAATGTAAATTAACTTTCTGCATTAGCTTTACTACTCGCAGCACTTCACTTTCCAATGGAAACTACTAGTTCCAAAAAATCTATTTTCGATGTCATTGAGGCTAGCAACTGTGGAGGTGTGTTCGAGCAACTCGCTCGCTACACGACGAGGTACCAGGAATCTGATTTACATCTTGCTTTATTCTTCTTAATCTTCTTACAACTTCTGCTTACACTACTTCTCCCTACTTTTCCTGCTTTTCTCTATGCACTAGTTCAAGTATAGTAACGGTTTTAATAGCCAAAGCTGGACATGTTTGGGTTAGCTGACCGGAAGAGTTTCTATTGTATTTCTTATCGCTAACACTGCAACGGGTTTGCTATTGTCAGGGAATAGATTAGCTTACGCACAGCCGCAGCTGATAATTACCAAAGAACGAAGGTCAGCTCTAACACCACAAACACGACCACCTGTAACATTCCTAATATGGCAATAAGTAGATTCGCGAGCTAAGCATAACTTCAAGTACAAGTAAAAACAAAAGATCAAAACAGGAAAACAGTACGTGGACAAAAACAATACTTAATGAAACAAAAACTAAACTCAAAAGTTAAGATAGATCCGTCTTAAAAATAACTTTCAAAATACTTCACAACACAACCATTAGCTTTGAACGGTGAATCCTGGTAAGAGCAATGTGGTTTTTAGGCCGATCTCGTGTTTCAGGCTTCGTGTTTGCTTACAACTTCTATTTTAAATGAAGTGAACAGTTTCACTTCAACAAACCTTAAATTCTAAACTTACGTTCATCCTGTCTGAAAATAAGCGAGGCATCACTAAAACATCCTCAATGAAGATGAATACCGTTTGACAAGTCTCCTTAAAGCCTTCGTCACAAGAAAAACTCTTGCAGAACAGCGAAGGACTTTAAGTTCAACCGGCTATCAACAACTTTGTTACCAAAAAACAGTCTTAGTAAAGACAAATCCTAACCACTGTTTAATTATGTTTAAAAGAAAAGCTCTCTGAATCCAGATCCATTACCTCATTAACGGACAAACATTCCAAATGGGACTCGCCCTGTGTAACAGTAGACAGACCAGATCCACTGGGGTAGGGATATCTCCAGGACCCTCCAGGTGTAAAGATGGTGGACGGGGTGTTGGGATAATGGGTGTGGATATCAGGGAAGGAGTGATGCTGGGGATCAACATGAGGAGGGAGGTACCCACTGAAGGATGTCTGACCGTGGCTGGATCCATGCTCTGCAGGGGTCGGAGCTTCCGCTAAAACCACACCGGCTGTAGAAAGTAAGAGGTAGAAATTAGAATCCCACAAGTAACACTCCCGCTCCTGATGAGTTCATTCAATCATGAATGAGATGAGATGAGAGTTAAGTGAGGTTTGACCGTAATGGACTTGTGTAAAACGTCGCATTGGTGCTGCGAACTGTTCAAAAAAGCTAATCAAAAATAGTTGAAGTTGAAACCTTACCAGCAGGATCGGGAGGCACTGGGAATGTTCCTACGGTGTCGGGATCGTGAGCCAAGAATGGTGAGCCGTGAACACTGGGGTGAGTCTCTTCTAGAATCTGTACAGGTGATAGAAGAGAACAAGAGGTGATGAAGCAGAACTGACAAGATGGTCGAGTCTCAAAATATCTCAGCTGCGCATTGTGTTTTAAACTTACTAAACTAAACGACTGACACCCGCTACACTGACGAGCAAAACGACGATGCCGCTTAATTTGAAAGCTAAATCACACGTCCAATGATCAAGGAAAGCCCGGTTTTCCTTGAATATGTCCGATCAACAGAAGAACAGATTTGCACGTGCAATCAATGAAGTTTTAGTATAACTTTTTTAAAGCAAATCACACAGGTGAACTGAAATGGATTTTTTAAAAAACCATGGCAAAACTATGGGTGTTTTGACCCTGAGTCTATGACCCACCTGCTCCTGTTCGTCCTCTAATTCAGATGATGAATCAGGAAATAGTTCCGGGTACCGCTTTTTCCAGTAGTCCTCCGATGGCCACTTATCTTCAGGGAGGGGTTCGCCATTTTCTGTCTGCAACAAAAACAATTAATGTAAGATTTGACGTTGCACTTATGGTTTAATTTCATTGAAACGTGAACAAGGGGGGTAAACAAAAGAAACGTGATAACTTCACTTTCAGTAAGTTCAGACTGCGTGAGTGCAACGCATGTACAGCATGAAAAGGCTAATACATTCAAATCTCTATCACGCAGCCCTGTGTTAAGCGGCCGCCCTCTGTAAAGTGGAAACTTATCAAATTGCCAGAATTTAATTCCCATATAAAAATCGGAGAATGGGGCGATTTTTCTGAGGGGAGAGAGCAGCTATACACAGGCTATACTGAGCGGATACCTCTGTCAAGCACGCGCAGTCACCGTCCTAGACTTCCCAATTAACTTCCCAATTATCCTAATTGGATAACATGCGATATTTAATATGGGGAACAAAATATGCCCTGGCTGCCTTTATATTCAATTCTAAGTGTTTATTTTGGTCTTTTCTTTTCATATCAATTATCCGAAGAAAATACGTCTGAAACAAATAATCAATGTAGGCTCCCAAAATTTTAAAAAGAGGACAGACAGCTAATCAATCGTTGACCTTCAATTTCCTCTACCAATCTAATATTTCTGATTTTTTTTGCACCCATGTTTAGGGTTACACTGGTGCCAGAGGGTTTTTTTTCTTATTGTTTGCAGCGAAAATTGAGCGACGAAGCCGTGATCGTCACGATCGCTGCTTCGCCGCTCAATTTTCGCCGCAAACAACAGGAAAAAAAATCCTCTGGCACCCAGGGTACTTTAGGGTCAGAGGCACCGACCAAAAAATACAAAAATGCAGGAAGGCGCGAACGCTGGCTTTTTGGCAAACAAAAGGCGGGAAAATGCCACACGTGGCATATCGTGATTGACAGGAACATTTCATGTGTTTAAATTTAACCAATCAGCTGTTACCACGTCACCAGCCTTCTCTCACACCATTTTGAATGACAGTTTGTTGACTTTGCAGTTTGTTGTCACTTAAGTTGAGTTTGTTCTTCAACGAAAAAATTCAACGCAAAAATGCTTACGATGGACTAAAAAGAATTAGAAAACAACGTAAAACGTCAGTGAGAGAAAGATTCGGCTTATTTACTGTGGAATTTGCAGAATTTGTCAAAGGATTTGTGGAGGCTAGCAGGATAAAAACTTATCAATTGAAGAAACAAAGCGACGCAGGATTTGCTAACGCCATAGTGTTTGTCGTCAAGCTGGTAAAAAACATGTCGCCGACAAAAATAGACAGTTAATACCATAGTGGAGTGCAATTACCTACGTAATAATATACATGAAAAAATTTCTCGATTGTGATTGGCTACGAGGAATGCAGTTTTTAGGTAACACAGTGCAGAAAAAAGGTAATTGAGTGCAGAAAAGAGTAACAAACGTGACATTCTGATTGGCTTATAAACAAAGGATTTCACTGAGAGCCAATGAAATGCGCCATCTAAATGGCGCAAAATTTGGATCCGCTCCGGACCAGTCTCGAGCAAAAACCGCACAAAAGCTTTTGCGACCTAAACAACTGTACTGTATAGTAGAGGCGCTGAAAAACTGCTCTAAAAACGAAAACACTGCGAAAAGCACTGGTTTTTGGCTCTCTTTTTGGAAGAATTGGTGCGTAGGTAAGGAAAGTAATGAAGTAAGTAATGAAGGCATCGCTTGATAGACACTTAAAGAACAAAGGCTGCACCCTGTCCATTGTACGTGACCGAGAATTTAGTTCGTCCAAAGAGGTGTTGGAGGACAAAGCGAAACAGCTTTGCTTGGCTGGCCGTGGTAAGCGCCCAAACAAAGCTCGGCAAGTATCAGAGGAGGAAGAAGAAATTCTCTGGAAGAGCGGAAAACTCGAGGTAATAACTCAGAATCTTTCTTTCAAACACATTGAACAATTCCATGAACTGTTCAGCCCGTTCCTGCAGCTCGCAAACTTTAAAAACATCAAGCAAAATGTTGTTTTGACTGCACGTGTGATGATATTTGCAGCATTTGAACAATTTATTTTTGCACGTAGTTTACGCGGGTTGACTCCCTATTAAAGAGATTTTAAAGCTATCTCGCAATTTTTTCATGAATATTATTAATAAGTAATCACATAATTTTTCTCCTGCAATTTGAAATAAATAAGCACTCGTAAATTTTTTCAAAGACCACAAATTGCACTCGCCCGTAATTTTGATAGCCTTTAAAAAAATTTACTCGTGCTTATTTATTCCAAATTGCACTCGAAATCATGTGATTACCTGTACATAAAATGTATGGCGTTACATTTGAACAAAAGTGTCCCTGAGGAATTCTCTGTTTTGTGGAAAGTTATCTAAAAAAGCCAACGTAACTGAGCAAGGTCATTTACGACACGCAAAGACACGCATTTACGACACGCAAAGAACACTCAAAGAAAAGGACACCTCTGAAAAGACTTCTTCATTTTCTGGACTCTCAAACAAACTTTTCTTGAGTTTGACTGATTTTAGGAAATCTTCGCCATAAAAGTGAAACTGTAAGTTAACCTTTCTTTCTCTTACTTTGCAAATTATTTGTTTGAATTGAACATGAACTGAACATATTTTGACTTTATGCTTGCAGTTCATCATTTTATAAAAAGTAATGAATTAAAATTGATTCCGAAGTTTATAATATTGTGGAATTTTTGTTTTCTATATGTAACACAGTATTTGTTATAAGTGAGCTCACATCGAGTTGAACCAGACTCGAAGAGAAATTTCACGGTTAAAACATTGTTTTGAATTTAGTTTGGTCAACTGAAAGAAATGAATTTCAAACGATACTTTGAATCTGCTAAAGTCTGGGATTTGTTTTCAAAAGTAAATCTCGTGTTTTGTCGAGTATAAAAATAACAAAGAAAGGAAAATGGCGAAAGGCAAGAGCTGAGTAGAAATAAACTGTAAACAAAGAATAAAGAAACAAATTGCGATAAAATTGGAAAACTTACGTGGTAGGATGAATCCAGTACAGTGATGTTGCCGTGCTGCTTGATGGCTGATGACAGACCCTTCACCTGCTGTGGAGTCATCTTCACTCTGTGAAGCTCCAGTGTCTCCAGGTGAGGAGCGCGGCTGAGATGTTTAATCAAGCTGTCTACTCCTGCACCTAGAAGAGGATTGTATGACATGTCGAGCACCTTTAAGTTTGTAGCTTTTTTAAATAAACTGTCGATGAACTCCACAGCAGGTGATGGTGTTACATTGATACGATGGAGTGTTAATTCCTCCAGTTTGTGTGTTATTGGGATGCTCCTCAGCAGAGACTCTGTTACCTCAGCATCAAACACTTCACCGCGTTTACCCCACACCCATATCCAGTATGGAGCGGTGGTAAACGGCATCATCTCAATCAGCTGTTCCACTTCTGACCTGCTCACTTTCCAAGCTTTAATCCTCTGAACCCTGGAGAGACCATGACGCTTTGAACAACAACTGCTGCTGCTCTCTTCACTTGACTCATCACTATTCATGTTTGTCTTCTCTGTTGTCTCTTGTTTACTTATTAATGCCTTTATTATATCATCAGCAAGAAAACCGGATCCACCTGTACTAATTTGTGTAAAATACAGGTGAGCGTTGTTTTCTTCTTTCTTTAGGAAAAATTCACCAACTGGACACCACGTTAAGTTGCTTAAAAATTCTGATGCTTTCTTTTCTCCTGAACAACTTACAATGACAGCGTTTAATTGTTCAGATAAAATTGTTAAATTTCTATAGTCTTGCTCTGAATACTCTTTGTTATAAGGGAAAAAAACGTAATTCACGTTTACGGTAGTTTTAACTAACTTTTCCTTCACAAGATCATTTAGCTGGTCTGCTTCAATTAAAAGAACTCCTCTAAAAGAGGAAAGAAATGTAGGAAAGAGGTTTCTTTTTGTCTCAGCTGAACAGTAGAAAAACAACTGTGTACAGAGTGTTAGAAATTTTCTTTGGTCTTCTGAAAAATCCTCCTTTGACGGTGCTTCGCTGTGGAAGGTGTACTTCGTTAGTCCTTCTTCGTTCACCGCCATTTTGATCAGATGAATCACAATCTCGCGCGCGGCTTCTTCTGACAGCTCACTAGCAAATTTTAACACTTCATTCATTTTGAGGATCTTTTCAACCGAGTCCAACTTTGATAAGGAATTTGTACTCTCATTCTTTTTAGATATCAGCTCTTCTTTCAGGAAACTTGCCCCAAGGTATTCTTGCAGGGATTTATGGATGAAATACACACCTTTTTCAGGATTCAAACTTGACATATTCAAAACTTGAAAAAGGCCGACTTCAATCAACCTCTCGATCAGATCGTAGCTAGGTAATTCACTTCTTGGAAAGTACAAACAATTATCCATGAGAGCTTCAAAGGCCAAGCGCCCTAATGCATATAATTCATCTGAGTAATCCTCAATGTTAAACTCCGATTTAGCAGACTGTTTTCCATGCATGTGATGAAACAAAGTCTTAACGAACTGATTGAAGATTTCTACGCGTTTCTTGGGTAGTTCTTTGCGATCTTTTTCTTTCCAGAGTAGACACAAAATTAGCAGAAGAAGTGGAATCTCCGCCAAGTCTTTAAGGTGTTGTTCCCTCAAGTAGATACGGAAATTTCGAACATCATCTTCATCTTTCAAAAATCTTCGAGCAAACTTTTTCTGGCGCTTATCGTCAAATCCGTTAATCTCAAATTGGGCATCACTGGGCTCTCTCAACTTGTCAGTTGTCATTTGTCTCGAGGTGATTATAACACAACAGTCACTCAGTTGATTTCTCTTCCAAATTTCATCAACAGGCGATTGATGCGTTGCACTGTACTCATCGTAGCCATCCAAGATAAGCAAGACTTTTTCTTGATGATTAAGAACGTAGCCGTACAGATCATCAACAGAAATTTTGCCATCATTGGCGAGCAGCTGAGAGGCCTTAAAAATGGATGGAACATCATGGAGATTACAGACATCACGTAATCTTATCAGAAGGACAAGTTCAAAGGCTCCTATCGTTTCTTGATATCTCTGCTGGGACCAGTCAAAAGCGGCTTTCTTGGTAAAAACAGTCTTACCAATACCTGGATAACAACAAATGAACAACAGTTAGAAAAACAATTTCTGATTCAAGTACTTCTAAAAAACATTAATAGATACAATAACTTCTGAAACAAGAGTTTTGAGCCTGATAATCATTGAAAATACAGTTTAAAAGATGATTATTAGCACTAACCAAATACTAACTTTTTAAAAATACTCAATCATGAAACAGTACCTGACAAGCATAAGAACTGGAATTTGTTTATTTTCAGACCGTGGAAAATGGTATGAGTGCCATTAAGTATGTATTTATTTTTGGACTCTAGGAAATGATATTCTTGCCCATGGGAATTTGAGCAGGATCACCCATACGACTGAATGTGTCAAAGTGGGTCAGAAGTGAATCAAATGGTTTTCTCCATGCTTGAGAACAATCGTTGATTAATTTTGAGCAGCCCTTAAAACTATTTATCTGTTCAGATGTCTTAAAATGCACTCAACTGAAGAAGGATTATGATGCTAGGAATGTTAGACAAGAATCGTTTGAAATATCCCGGGGGAGGGGGGTACTACCTAAGATGGCCTATACGGGGAGGCTCTGCCTGAAAGGGGTATCTTTTTCAGGCTTCAAGTATATGAAAGGGTAGGGATTTCACTAGTCAAAGTATATTAATAAAGAGTAGGGAAATCTGTCATTTGGGTCAGTGAAAAGGGCCCAAAAGGGCTCACAGATGAATTTTATGGCTTATAAAGTCGAGAAAACATTCTATTTTTGTGACTGATTCCTACTGAAAGGACAGTGCATTTACAGCAGTTAAAAGGGATCCAAAGTCGCAAACAAGGTATGTGAAAGGGGTACCATTTGTCAATAGAAGGTATATGAAAGGGGTACCTTTTTCGTGAAAAATGGTACATGAAAGGCTAATGGTTTGGACCTCAGGGCGGAGGCTCCCCATATAAACATTCGTTGAGTACCTCACTTCGTACTTTTTAAATTCTTCCGCATACAGTGTTCGAAATAAAAAAAACATTAGAGTGCATACCTGGCCTGCCATAAACCAAAAGACGCTTTCCACCGTTGAATATCTCTGTGTAGCTTTCAAGTTTGTTTTGTGTCACACCACTGGGTTTCCTGTGGTCCTTAAGCCAAGTCAACTGTGTGTACATCTCATCAATATCAACAGCAGAGCTTTGGTCCCATGGAATGATTCTGACTTTGCTCTTTGCGTTATAAATCATTTTCAGACGTTTCTGGCACTTCTCAAGGCATACAGAATCTGTTAAAAGGTTTTAATTACATAAAAAGAACCTCCTTAAGTCAAAAATATATAAATAAAATGCTTTTGGCTTGAGTAACATATTAAACAGTCAGAACAGTCAACCTACAGAAAATGCACTAGCCTCCTGTGCAGATGTTCTTAGGGTTTTGTTATGCGTACATACCCCATGGGTTACGAAGCCCTAAGAACGTCTGCTGGGGGGCTAAACATGTGCATGGTGAAAACAACACAACTAGTTGATAAACATCTGCTAGTTATGTTACAGTACACATAAATAAGGCATTAAAACTACAACATTTTTGCATTTACTAATAAATTCATGAAATCTCAGCATTCAATCCTCAAAAAATTGTCTAATCAGTGTTACAAACTTCAGTCTGTTATTTAATATTCCTCAGGTATTATTGATTCCATAGAATGGTACCTGGTAACTTTTTTTTGGGCTGACTTGCAGGCTGCTTCTTCATTGACAGGTCTGTGAAATGTCAGAAAAAAATATTTGGTAAGATATATTTTATTTGAAGTTAGCTGTTTTTATGTTCTCGTTACATATTTACTGTGCTGGCCATCAGCAACCCATCACTGACCTGTAGTATGTGCACTAGCAGCAACTGAATACCTCAGTTAACATTAAACAATAGAATCAGGCACAGATCCACACCAGTTTACAAAAATCTGTCAGATTTTTCATGATAACTATTTAAAAAAAACTTTCGAATTAAAAGTTGTAACCAGGGCTGTGCTCTAGCAGAGCCCAGTGGTCCCTGCCGCCTAACTTTTGCCCTCGGGCGACTAGCAAATCTCAGATTTTTCATACAAATCATATGCTGGGCACCCTAGATTTTACAGTTTCAGAGCACTGGGCTCCCTTTAATTTTCCTTAGAGCACAGCCTTGTGTAACTGGAAAATGGTTTGGACAAATTTTATTTTTCCAATTTACTGGCATTAGACACGCTCTCCTGCATCAAGAGAGAAGCATGGAACTGGCCAATATGCTGTCTGAATTACTCAGAAACCCAGGAAAGGGGACTTTGGGGAGTTTAAATCCAGAAAATTTCTCAGAGGAGTATGCTTCCAGCAATTCATAGAAGCTTTTGCCTTCAGTTCCCATTTAGGAAATTGGTCAACATTTATCCTAGATCCGATCCCGATAATTCCTTATCATAAGTCATTTTTCCTTCTGTGATTTTTCATTTCCCTGACTAATTGTACAGGCCAAACTTTAAACAGAAAAGATCTTTTCCCATTCCAATTCTGCCGCTACAAGCCTAATGTTGTCTTGGCACATACTGTAAATTATCAATCCTCATTTGCCCCTGAACACAAAGAGTGTAGACTTCAAACTCTGCTCACAAGAGAAATGTGGAACGGCACTGTCAGGGCTGATACAGCTATTTTGAGAAAGGTTGTCAGAAAAAATGTGCATACGACAATCTAGGATATGCTCAATACACTGTTCCTGACACTGTACCTGTCGAATCTACTTTTGTTCCTTTCCTTTAGCATTCGCAGACTTAATGTCCATGGCCTCTTCTGCCATTCTTTCAAATTTCTTTGAAAAACAGTGAACTCAAAACCACCCACAATACCTTTCGGGGTTGTTGCATGAACTTCAAAAGCCAACCTTTCTCAAAATAGCTGTATATGGGACATATCTCACCCTCAATTAAATTGACTGACAAAATAATCCGGGTTCCAGGGTTGAAATATAACACAATTTTATTTCAATGTTTGTGTCAAGTCAGTAATATGGTGCATGTTTTTTATCTCCTTCTAGCAAATTTTCAGGCACAAGCTTCAGAAAACTTGGAAAATTATTTTTCGTGAAATTATAAGTTCCTCAGATATTGTTAGGAAGGCAACTGTCATTGCTACACTCACAGTCAACATTAACTTACACAAGGTGTGGAGTAGAACTGGAGGCAGGGGTTGAAAGACTATATAACAGTATATCTTCTACTGTGCATGCCATTACATGTACCTCCAATTAAAGTACTGGCCAGCAATACTATACATTAGAGAAGTTGTGGCAGTCCATGTATTAAATAACTTTTTTCACTAAAACTGGAACCATTTTAAATGTTAGTAAATCAAAAATTATAGAATTACCTGAACAGAAAGTTTGTCACTATTAATAATATATCAGAACAGAGATGTGAAATACCTTCATAGTGAGGCCATTCTTTAAAAACAACTGGATCATTTAACATGTTGGACACAAGAGAAGCTGCCATGATGGACGCAAATGACTTCCAGGACTCATCAGGAGTGTTACTATCATTAGAAAAATGAGATATCCCTTTAACAATCACCCATTCAAGGTTCAAATCATGGGCTGCAGCAAACAGTCCTATAAATGGAAAGAAAAAAATAAAGACCACACAAAATGAGATTTTTCAGGTGTATGGTTGAACCTGACAAACACAAAGCTGAATTTTAACTCAATATTCTTAGTTTCTCAACATGGAAATTAATGCTTTGACATTATATACAAGTTCACTATAGTAATAACTGAACTTTTCTTAATTTCAAGGCTGTGCCCTAAGGAAAATTGAAGGGAGCCCAGTGTTCTGAAACTGTAAAATCTAGCCCAGCATATGATTTGTATGAAAAATCTGAGTTTTGCTAGTCGCCTGAGGGCAAAAGTTAGGCGCCTGGGGCTACCGGGCTCTGCTAGAGCACAGCCCTGAATTTGTAGACATGATAACAACCCCATGGTCACCACAAAGAAAGCAAAGAAAAAAAAAGTAAAAAATAGTTATAGATCATACTAAGTACAGTAATATATGGAATTAGCACTGCTGTAATCTAGTATTACCATGTAAATGTGTAAGTTTGCCATTTGTTTTTTTCTTTCTTTCTTTTTTTCATTTATTTATTTTGTGTAATTTTTTTTCTTTTTTGTGTGTGTTTTACTCGCAATAAAACAAAAACCCATGGTCATGCAGAAATGGTAGGCAGTGTGAAAATAAATATGATCTAGAGCTTTATGGGGTAGACTTTCATATACTGGAATCGATTGTTTTTAATCTGTAGCCTTGTTGTTCATAATGTATATTAATGTTCTGTTCTTATCCATTGTCAATTACACCAACATATATTGTTATCTGCTATGTACACTCTTTCACATTATGTGTAATTATTGAAAGACAGCCTGTTTTATGTCACACGCCATGGTCACACATGGCTACAATAACAACACTGCTGTATGTAAATACGATATGTTCAAACACATGTTGTTCCCATAATGATGAACTGTGGTACAATGGATATGCAACTTAGTAAAATTCAATTTCTGGACACTGCATAGACCCAACATTAACTGTTATAAAATCAGTGATTTATACAATATCTTACCTTCTTCTTCCCTTTCAGAAGCAATCATATGAGACTCTGACTTACGGCATTGTTTGGGAATGGCTGGCTCGTTAACGCCACTCAATATGCTGCTGTCACGGTGTACCTGTACTTGTTCTCCTGCTGCTGTATCTTTTAATGGTGGATTCCATCCTTCAGTTGAAAATCTGATCAGGTTGGCAATATTCCTTCTTACAGGGGCTGTGAATTCATCAGTTGTTAGTGTAGAGGATACCACCACATCCCCTAATTTGGTGCCTTTCTGGTTTAAACCAATGCAGCAGCCAATAGAAAACACAGCTTTGGGTCCCAGTTGCACCACTGCATTTTTGACAGTAACTAAAGAACCACTTGGACCAGAAGAACCTTTAGAACATCTCATCAAAGCAACTTTCAGTGATTCCTCTCCACTTTCACCTGTTGTCCCAAAGTACACATGATAACTTTTAACGGCATTTGTCAAGTATGTATAACAAGCCAAGAACTCACAGTCTTCCACTGTCAATAAGAGAATGTCAACAGGAAGCTGGACATCACTCCATGGTTTTGACTTGTTTGGAAGATCTCTTATTTTAGGTACTTCAATACTCAGAGGTGGAGGCTGGGCATTTTCTATTGCTGCCTGATGGTCAGGAGCACCTCCTTTTCTTTTGAGGTCTTGATGCTGCGCCATTGAGTCTCGGTTAAAGATTTCCCCTAACAGTGTAAAGATGGAATCCACCAGAAAATTAAGTAATTTTAATTTTCAGTAGACAAAAACCTTGTACCAGAATAATTTAAAGAATATTG
>CALNXI010003593.1:5173-21901 GCA_942486025.1 Porites evermanni
GGGGGGGGGGGGGGGGGGGGGGCCCCCCCCCCCCCCCCGAGATGACCTGTGGTTTTCTAATACAACTGGTATTCTGCACACACACACAAAAAAACTATGTGGCTTATTGGTGTTGAAGTAGAGCAAGAGACGAGTGCACCCCCTCCTAAAAAAATCCTGGATCCGCCCCTGCTTCAAATGAAAGTTACGATTTGTCTCCAGGCAGTTCAATTAACAGCTACATGTAGCCAGCATAACCTCCTCACGCTGTCTATTTTACAATATGCAATTTAAGTAATGCTCTGTAAGTTCACAACTTGAGTAAATACGCAAAGTGAGTTCTTTTATCATCAGTTTTCTTTCCTGGTATTTTTTTTGATATTTTTTTTTTGTAGCAAGGTTGGTTTGAACGTGTTGGTATTTTTTCTGTACCTTCCTGTGATCTGCAAGGTGGTTCGTTCCAATCACTTTCTATGTAATACTGTAGTTTAAGAGACGAGAGTTCCGGGTTGCTTTTCCGCTAGCTGACCTCCATCAGCAATTTTCTGACCTAAATGCAAAGTTTCTCAAGAATATGGATTAAGAATGCAAGCAAACGTTTTCCCATGTTTTTTAAAAAATTAATTCTGTCACTAATTTAACTTTTAATCCTTGGATGTTCCTCCTTTGAGTTTTGGTCTATCTACGCGGTAGCCAAACCGCTGTTTCTGATATGACCACTTGGATTTGTATTCCATTTAAACGTGACAGTCAATTATCTCTGTAGAGCTTCGAATACGATGACTATCAGAGTGAAATTCATGGCTTGAAATAATAATCAAAGGCTTTACTTCATCTTATTTTCGTTCAGAATTCTTTCGTCGACTTATTGTACCTTTCCAGTACTTACCTCGGATCTGGTAGCTAGGGTCACGTGTTTAAATCTCAATGCTAATGGACCGGCTAAGACTGAGTGTTGGAAACAACTTCTGGAATTGCACAGACCTGAACAAAAAGCTTCTTAAAACAGATTATCAAAGCAACAGTTTTAACATGGCAGTCGAAAATGAACTTTAAACTATGCAGCTTCTCTCAGACACTCTGGTAATTGAATCTCATTACCATTTCAAATCGATTTGCTTACTGATGAAGCAATGTTCATGGGTTGGAATCCCACTGGAAAATGATATTTACCTATAAAGTTACGACTTTTGATGCAGTAGGAGCACAACTGACTTTCAAACTCTTTTCTTAAACGACCCCGTTTGGGTAAGCTTGTTTACTGGCTCTTGAAGACGAAAGTTTTCCAATATTCTGGTACTTACAGGTTGCACATCACTGCTGATGGGTCATATCACTGCCGGACGTGTTGGACCTAAAAAAAATGTTTCTTAAAAACAGAATCAGTAACATCAAAACACTGCCTCTGTTCCCATCTTGCAAACCAATTGCAGACTCCATTTCCTTTAAAAGGCCTCGGAATTGTCTGCTAGACTACTATCAGCTATCATCAAACAGATTCGAATTCTGTCAGTATCGTGTAGGATCTCAAGCCTTGAAAACTGCATTCTTTGGTACACCAGGAGCACCAGTAAATAAACAAATGTCGTAGGTTTGAATCCCACTAAGGCTTGAACGAATAAATTTAAGTATTATCCGAGGATAAGTGCATATCAGGACAATCAGATTTAACGTACTCACGTTCCGTTTCATTCATCCTTGCCTCTGAGACGCTGCTGTCGAACGCTAACTTCAAGCACTAAATCTGAAACCCAAATATATAATCTAACAGTTAGAGCATAAACAGATATCTGTCTTACCTTTCGAGCTTTAAGTTGTTTTCTAGTCGTAATCAGCGTCGATATGCGTTTCTTCAGGAACGCAGCCAGAAAAAAAAAAAAACTTCCAAATGAGCTTCTGGAGAGCATACGTCATATGCATTCGGTTTGCTGTGGTCGGTCTTCAGAGGGCGCGCCCAAAAAGACGTCTGCGAGGTGATCGTGTTCGAGAAAAAAAAAGATTTACGAGACGACGTCGAATGTTCCTGAAATAAAACTTTTTAAATTATTTATTATCGGTTTAAAGAAAAAATACAATGGTGAAGCGGCATTGTGTTGGTCACACTTTATTTCTTTTTCCTGAGAAGCAACTCCGTTACAACATATTCTAACTTATTCTAATTTTTTAGCGCTGGTTTAATTTACAAAAAAAAAAATAGAAAAAAAAAACAAATAAGCTGATGATATACCTTATGTTTGTTAAACTTTATTTTTCATCAACTTTTAATTACGTACAATTCAATCACATTAAACTTGATATTAAAGTTCCTGTCCTTCCTTTAGCACCTCACGTACGACTTCCAAATAGACAGTGCCATGCGTTTCTTCAAGAACGCATCCAAAACGCCGTAAAAAGGTCGAAGAAAAGCCATGTGCGATCTTGAGAGGGCGCGCCCAAAAAAATGTGCGTCCATTCTCTCTTGAAAAAAGTGTAGCGGAGGAAGAAAGAAAAAGAAGAAAGAAAACTTGTTGATTTCCGAAGCACCTGAAATTAAATGAGTTAGTTGCTTGTGTTTTGATAGCAAACACGCTTATGCAGCAGTCAATGTCACTCAATGTACGTAGTTAAAAGACATCAAACTCACAACTCAGTGTTTTATTTTTGTTTTATTTATTTGCCGTTATTACAACAAGTATTTTGTAATATCCCTGCAAATCAAATCATCATTAGTACTTATAATTAACTACTCTAAAGATTTAGCTTTTAAGTAAAAGAAAAAACCACACAGACAACGCATAAGACAAGTGTTTTTATTAAATTGAGTTGGCTGTTTACAGTAATTAAGTAGTCTATATAGATGGGGTGCGCTTCTAAGAATTTGACGTCCGAGCAAGACCAAGGAGTGTGACATGCGTCCATAAAACCTTGACACCTCGAATGAAACACACCAGGGTCCCCCGGACGGTACGCAGGGATATTTGGCGGCTTGCTATGGAAACTTTGTCTATACCAAGCCTTCACATTTTTTGAAGCCGAATCCGGAATCAGATCAAAAGTCGAATCGAAAACCGGAAAAAGACGAATGGACCGAACCGAAAATCTAATCGCCTAATAAATAAAAAAAATCCACATACCTTGTGCCACATTGGATTGTTACTTGGGCTGATTGATGTGGTGCAATGTTTACGTTTGCTACGAATCTGAGCTTCTTACAAACACAGCGTTACGCGGAAATTCAATGAGCCGATTTTTCTATTTCAGACTGAACGAGTCAGCTTTGCGCAAACTTTGTACCAGCATAAATCAGCCCTACCTTATTTGGGCTGCTGTACTCTGTCGTCATGTTCCTCCACCAAAAGACCAGGGAGACTGGGATCCACAATCCAAAAAAAATGCGTAGGTATCGGAAAAAAAGAAGTCGTAGAAGTCCATGATGACGTGAAGTTGTCCAAAGGTGAAGTTCGGCCGGCCAATTAAATTTTAATTATAACATATTGGAGGCTGTCTCAACTAACATTGGTCTATGCGACATTAACAATTGCGGAACAAGGGATTCAACTAATTTTAGAACTACGGTGACTAAGAATTTTTGTGAAAAGTTGACAAGGTTGCGGGGGGGAGGGGGGCTGGATATAGGCCTACGGATATCAACGCTAGTTAAGACAGCTCATTAAAGTTATTGCTATATGCTGTCTCCTCTGGCTTTACCTTGCCTTCCTAATGATGAAGTCGTTTTCACTATGATGTCATCGGCTTCTGTTTGCAAACTGTAGCCAATTTACATTCTAGAGTGACTTTCTTCAGTTCAATTATGACCCCAAATCAACGGCAAATAAAATAAATTTAGTACAAGCACAATGACGTCTAAGTGCAAACGATCATCATCACCATAGTCGTCGTCATCATCATCCTTATCATCATCCTCATTGTCTGGTTTGGTTATATATATTTCTTCTTCTCAATTCATCGCCGCAAAGGCAGCTACCTCGTCTACTTAATTAACTAGGCTATCTTTCTGTACATCTGGAAAATCTTTGTTCTTCTTTCTTCGGCCGGCCTCTTCCCTTGATGTACCAATGGACCCACAATTCAATCACATACAGTAAGATCAAAAGCATTTTATTCACATATCTATAAGCAAATATTTCTTGTTACAAGATTCAAGGAAAAAAAAGGAAATAGACAGTGTGCTGCTTTAGGATTCCCTCCTAGCGATGAAGTAATTCAAGAGCTGTCGGGAGTAGAACACTGCAGGCTACTCTCGGATCAGGACAAAGAAACCAAAAGCCACGAACGGTCGACGTGAAGACTACGTACGCCTACCATTTGTAGACGATCTGTGCCTGCATAGTGCAATGCAGGGCTTCCTAAGAAGAAAGCTCTCCAGCAAGGCAAAATTAACGAGAAGACAAAATTAAATCGTCTTAATGTCAACGATGCCACGCCAGAGTGTCCTCTCCTGCTACTTACTGAAAGACTATCTATAACCTGCGAGGTTTTTCACCTGAATGCCATTCAGGGACACGCACATCAAGGTATGGTGGGCCTTCACATGTGTGTCCCCGAAATATTCGGCCAAGTAGCATTCTCGTAATTACTTCGCAGGCTACTAACGTTGGCTAAAGGCCGATCGGCTTGTTCGTGCTCCTCCAGCGATGAAACTGCGTCGTAGATTGGTCTCGAAGACTTCCTACGCTTACGATTTGTAAACGATCTAGCCTTTGGTGTGTGGACTGTCCCATGTTGCCCTGGCAACCTGCAACAAGGTGTTGGCTCTTCGCGGGAAGAAACGCCTGGTTGCAAATTACCTTCTTTGTAAGACTAAACCTGTCAACTGCTCTACCCTCACAAGTTCGAAGTCTGAAAATCAACGCGCACTTAAAAAGTTTCGCTTCGCTTTGATATTGCTTAACATGAATCATGAAAAATCATGAAACATGGATCAGACTCGAATTTGTGAGACTAACCTGACTATCTACCTGTAACCAGAGAGACCATTGAGCCTGTAAGAGGAGGCCAAATGAGGTCCTCTCACTGCAGCTGGATGGTCTTGGGTCTCTAGTTTACTAAGTTACGTATTAAAATAATAACTGTCTGGTTGAACCTTGCGAGTGAATGCTTCACTTGCCCAGCGCAATGACTATCAAGTGAAGTGTGATGAATTGAATTTGGCGCAACTAAGCGGGAGATTGCAGTCACGACGACGACGACGACGAAAACCGGCGGTGAATCCATCCAAAAAAGGCGCAAAAACTGAGGCCGAATCGTTTCCTAGAAACCGAGCCGAATCCTAAAAGCCGAACCTATGTTGCTGACCGAACACCTGCAAAGGAACCCAACTTATGAAAAAGGGAAGGGGAGGCCCTTACCAGCCCAGGGCACCCGCTAACTAATCTAACTACAGTTAAGTTAAGCCGAAAAAAGATGTCCGAAAACTTGAGGCCGAACGTGTGTGGAAAGTATGCTTTGCAAGGTTCATCCAGAGCTCTATATACCCCCCTATACCCAACCCACAAACAATGCACCTGACCTGTACCAGTTCACGAGGTTGGGTGTGCTGTGCTCATTTGAAGTGGAGCAGTCGATGAATGGTAGTCTGTTGGGCTGATCTGATCTGGTGGTCTAGTGTGGCGGTGGTGGTCTGATCTGATGGGCTGATTTTGGTGGTCTGGTCTGACGATGGTCTGGTGTGGGAGTTGGTGTATTCGAGTCTTATTGAGACTCGTCCTACTGTCTGATGTGGTGGTCTGATCTGGGACGGATCTTATGGGCTGCTGATGCGGTCTGGTTCCATGGCCTAATCTGGAGGTCTGACTAACGAAGTTGGTATGGTCTGACGGCTGAAAATTAGAAAGATGAGAAGCTGAGGAAATAGTAGTGAAAAGGCTCTAAACGCTTTAGGGAACTATGTAAAGAGAAAAAAAAAATAAAAAATACTGAAATACTTTATTTTTCAAATTCAGTTGCAATTGAAAATTCTCATCTCCTGAAAAGGTTTACAAAGACTTAATCAAATTAACACAGGGCTGTGCTGACAATTTTTTCGAATCTTTTCCATTTGTAGTAAGAATCGTAAATTGCAATGTTTATCACCATGGTATCAATCCAAGCTCGACCGCAATATATTCGCGCGAGGTGGGAATCAAGGTTTTGATTGCAAATGGCTGGTTGGTTTTAATCAGGGCAATTTAGCCGAAATCTGGCCAAATATAATGAACACTATCTGACTTGTGCCAAAACTGATCACTATTTCACAACTTTATGGCAATTTAAAAGTCACGATTACTAATCGTCAATTTTCTAGTTTTTCAATGTATGCAACTGTTTAGAATCATTTTAAACTACAAGTTGCATGTATATCTTGTTGACTAGTACTCATTTAATTACGGTTCGTTTTATACGACCCTGTTTGAAAGTAATAACCCAAGAGCATGCAATCTCATCCAAGACAGAGCAAGACCTCAAAAAACAATTCAGATATTCAAACCTGATTAAAGTAATTGCACACGAGGAAGCGAAAACTCAAGTAGCGAGTTTACAAAAAGAGTTGTTCCAAATTGCCCATCTAAAAACGTTGACAACTAAGCGCCAAATCATATTTTCGTATCCTTACTGAATTAAGTTCAAGTGCAAGACACTTTTTCTTTATTCTTTTGAGTATATATGTTTGTTTAAATTCTTGGGAAAAAATTCAAAAAAACCTTCTGCAAACTTTGAGGTTTTCCGTTATAGCTTTTATTGGTCGATATCATGCATTTAAACTAGGAACGGTGGCCATATTTTGCCGGCGAGGTTATTTTAAACTTCATCAAAATCTCTGGTCCCTTATGTTGTATACCGGGAAAAGAAAATGAATCAAATTTGCCATTTTTTATGGTGAATTACTGTCTGTGTCGCCAATATAAATTTGGATGAAGAGCAAAATATGATTTGCTAAGTTGCTTTCGTTATCTAAGATTCCACTGAGCTTCGCTTGTATTTTAGACGGCCACGTGTTCGACCATTTACGAACTACACTCTACACAGGGCTTTCAAAATGAAAAACTTAAGATAAATTTTGTTGAGTGAGCATTTGGCTTCGTTTCTACTCGCTATTTCTCCTCTGAGAACATACATTAGTTCAAAACAAGAACATTCGACAACTATATAACTTAATTTTACGTTGGACTCGTCGGAATACAAATTTCAACCGTACAGACGATACATTTAACAAGTATAATTTACATCGTGCGTTTAGTGGTTTCAACATCCCAGACTTCTTCGTTCATAGTAAACTTTCTTTGGTAAGCTGAGAATGACGGCTTGGCAGTTTAAACTAGAGCGTCTCATTTCTCCTTCGCGACAGCAACCTTCGCCAGTTCTCACAACTGAAGTTAACAATTTTTGAATGTGGCGCGGAGCAACGTCTTGATTTGAATAAAAATTTCTGATTGGATTTTCTTACTGCACGTGCCTATGTAGCAATCAAGCCAGCGAGGATTGTTTACCACATACACCTCTAGGCAATCCATTTGGGACTTGTAAGGTTAATTAACATTCCAAATACATTCTTCATATTTCAAAGGTCTTGGGGGAGTAAACCATTTCAAAGGCGGAAAAATAGGTTAATTTATTAGGTCGGAAAGGAAAAACTTGCAAAGTCGTGACATTTTGCTCCTATGTATAGGTTGTAAACGAAACTTGACAAATGTTTGCTTGGCAAAATAATTGTAAAGTTTTCCCGGCCTGTTTTAATACAGGAGTTTGTGGTCTTNGCTGAGAATGACGGCTTGGCAGTTTAAACTAGAGCGTCTCATTTCTCCTTCGCGACAGCAACCTTCGCCAGTTCTCACAACTGAAGTTAACAATTTTTGAATGTGGCGCGGAGCAACGTCTTGATTTGAATAAAAATTTCTGATTGGATTTTCTTACTGCACGTGCATATGTAGCAATCAAGCCAGCGAGGATTGTTTACCACATACACCTCTAGGCAAACCATTTGGGACTTGTAAGGTTAATTAACATTCCAAATACATTCTTCATATTTCAAAGGTCTTGGGGGAGTAAACCATTTCAAAGGCGGAAAAATAGGTTAATTTATTAGGTCGGAAAGGAAAAACTTGCAAAGTCGTGACATTTTGCTCCTATGTATAGGTTGTAAACGAAACTTGACAAATGTTTGCTTGGCAAAATAATTGTAAAGTTTTCCCGGCCTGTTTTAATACAGGAGTTTGTGGTCTTTTGATGCAGCTAGACGTAAAACTTTACCCAGGGTTTTCAAAATCAATATTAATATAAGAAATATCAAACGTGAAAGCACTTTGATACAACAGCGACAACAAGAAGCTTACCAAAGCAGGAAGGTCTCAGTTCGTTCCGTTTAAAATTTTTTTTCTCCGTATGACAACTTTTCGCTGTCATCGTGGCGTGTGCTTCATATTTTTAGGGCCAAACAATATGGCGGCAAAGATTTTCCTGATTAGGTATCGTCTGTTTTTTCGGTTCACCAATTAAAAAACAAGCATGGCAAGTGCACGTAAAGTTTTTTGAAGAACTGCATATTAAACCCTAACTCGATTACCAGAATTTCCGGAAAATTTACCAGTAAAGCCCTGTCAAACGGCTTCAAGATAAGGAGTTTACAAACTCTCACACGGCATTTTGAAAGCCGAGAAGCCCTTGGAGAGGGGGTTGAACGTTGTTTACGCTTAGCTACATGATTCCGGGATTTTTGGGGGAATCTCTACGACATCAAAAATAATTTTAGAAAATCTCGGGAATTTAAGGGATAAAATTGACCAATTCGAGAATTTTAGAGCAATTTGAACTTTCACCTGACATGTTGGCAACACTTCACAGGCGACGTTGACAAAACGTTTTTGTTTGTATTCCACCCTACCAAGAGAGGGGTCAGTCTGTTCATATCCTACATACACCAGTGTCTAGAGCACTGAGCACAGCGGTTTCTCATCAGAGTCATATACACTACAACTTATCAGAAGTTATTCACCAAAATGGGTCGTACAACTCAATGTTTCATGTTATATCGCCATTAAAAAAACCGAAATTTTTAAGAATTATCCGGAATTTTTGAGAGTTTTTGGAGAATTTTAGACATTTCTAAAAAGAATTTTAGAGCTTTTTGGGGGAAAATTTCGGAAAGAATTTTACACAATTTTCAAGAATTATGTAGCTAAGCCCAACGTTGATTATAACATTTCCCTTCCTAGGGTCTCTCTTTAATCATCCCAGGATGACAAGCGAGAGAGGCGCTGGAAACGCAATCTCGTACTCAGAGTCCTCAGGCTCTTTGGTCAGCGGGTGGTCGCCCACTGACCAAGGAGCCCGAGGAATCTGGGTACGAGATAACTGGAAACGAAACGAGGTTGTAATCATTTTGTTCCCAATAGTCAAATCGGAGCCGTCCACAATCTCGTCTCGCCCACCAACACCAATAAGGGCACAAGTGGGATAGACTATGGTCGCTTACCATACACAACCCACCAGGGTTCCGTACGTCTCAGTGTCAAGATGGCGACGAAGTTCTAAAATGTCATGAATGAAGATGCCAGGGCTTAAAAAGACGCTTTAGAAAACCTGAACACATGAAAGAGCACATCAAGAAGGATTCTAACAGGTATTTTGACGAAAAATTCTGAACTTAGCCAAATTTAAACTCGAAACGTTCGAGAGAGTGGAGTTCTCGATCGATACGATCCAGGATAAACTTGTCAAAAATCCAAAATTGAAAAGGCTCGGGAAATTATGAGGATTTGGGCAAAACGCGAGTGAAATTATTCCCTTATTTCACTCGTCACCATTTGATTCACACATACATATTTTCTGAAGCTTCCCAAACAGAACAGCGAAAACCATTTGATTTCAATTTCCAACCTGAATTTCCGGTTTTCCCATGTACATGGTAAGTACACCATGACACCGGGACCTACGACTTCCCTACTCTCTTCGCGAACAATGTAACGGGTTTTCCCCTTTCAACTGATGAGTGAGGATGAAAGAGATAAGGCCCACGGCGTATTTGACGTCACTGCCCCGTGGCAATGCGCGATCTTCTTAATTGAGTCCTGAAGGGTTTTATCCCGGCACAGCCAGCATGATATCTCCCTCTCAGAAGACCGGCAGTTTTCCAACTGAGCTAATTAGCTACGATTCTTTGAATTATTAAACTCTGGCAAAGAGAAAAAAGCACCTGGGTTAAATGTATTGTAAGAGAGGCGGAGGAACGGAGGAGGGTTGACCGGTCGAACTCGCAAAGCGTTTCAGGTCTAGAGATAAAGACGATGAACACGCGAGGAACAAGCCACGTCTTATACCCCACAATGAAGTCGATGCTAAGTACTTTTCCGCTCAAACTCGTGGCTAGTAGTTTTCCAGTTAATACGATTTCGACTAGTACATTCCCGGCTATTATTATTACGACTTTTTTTTTTTTTATCTCGGTTAGTACTTTTCCGACCGAGTGCGTAATAGTCTTGTGAGTAATGCTAATCTATTTTTGGACCTTATTTACCCTCCTCACTTTGCTTCCTAGCCGACTTAATATTCCTGGTTTAAATTTCCTATAATACTGAATGTTTAACAATTAAGACCTTTGCTCAGTGCAGATCATTTCCGCTTTTTTCTCGAGAAATTAAAAGTTAATCCCTCTTAAAGAATGAAAATGTCTCCTGACGATCAATATGAGAGAGAAATTTCCTGCTAACACCGCGTGCACGACAACATGTCGACAAAACATTTTAGAATTCAGAAACGGTTTAAGAAAAACTTGGATTTTTCTGCCATGTTATGAGTTTATCTGCTTATAGTCGAACCAGTTGCTATCTAAACAGAATCAGAACCCCACCCCCACCCCCATCCCCAGCGTTCCGCCATCGCCCCCCAAAGAAGAAGATTAGATAAAATTAAAAACAAAACAAAGCATGACCATATAAAATAATTTAAGTAAGAAATGTGTTTCCCTTTTTGTGCTTAAACAAGCTTGAACAAGCTTGTGCGAGCGATAAAAAAGCAGGTCTCAACTTTATAACCACAAACCGCAAAATGTTTAGAGTATTAGCCTAATGAAGTAGCAGTAATTTTCCAACAAAAGAAGGAAGAGAAAGGAATTTGTTTACGTAGCATAACCTGAAGTGTTATTCTATCCGACATTAAAAATTGCATGGATGTGTAATTCGTGGTCATTTTATTCTGTGTGCGCATCGGGTTAAGTCACGAANTTAACAATTAAGACCTTTGCTCAGTGCAGATCATTTCCGCTTTTTTCTCGAGAAATTAAAAGTTAATCCCTCTTAAAGAATGAAAATGTCTCCTGACGATCAATATGAGAGAGAAATTTCCTGCTAACACCGCGTGCACGACAACATGTCGACAAAACATTTTAGAATTCAGAAACGGTTTAAGAAAAACTTGGATTTTTCTGCCATGTTATGAGTTTATCTGCTTATAGTCGAACCAGTTGCTATCTAAACAGAATCAGAACCCCACCCCCACCCCCATCCCCAGCGTTCCGCCATCGCCCCCCAAAGAAGAAGATTAGATAAAATTAAAAACAAAACAAAGCATGACCATATAAAATAATTTAAGTAAGAAATGTGTTTCCCTTTTTGTGCTTAAACAAGCTTGAACAAGCTTGTGCGAGCGATAAAAAAGCAGGTCTCAACTTTATAACCACAAACCGCAAAATGTTTAGAGTATTAGCCTAATGAAGTAGCAGTAATTTTCCAACAAAAGAAGGAAGAGAAAGGAATTTGTTTACGTAGCATAACCTGAAGTGTTATTCTATCCGACATTAAAAATTGCATGGATGTGTAATTCGTGGTCATTTTATTCTGTGTGCGCATCGGGTTAAGTCACGAACGTTTCTACGACATCTATAATCTATCGAGGTGCTACAACATGAAGCCTCTGGAAACTGCTGTTCTCGTAATTTTGACTGTTACTCTGTTGTTACATGATGGTGATGCTCGCGGAGGACGTGGAGGAGGAGGTGGTCGAGGAGGCGGGAGTCGTGGAGGACGCGGTAGTCGAGGAGGAAGCCGTGGTTCAGGATCTTCAAAATCTAGGATCACGAAAACTTCACCAATAAAACCGGTCAGATTCCGTACTCCAGTAATCAAATCTCAAGCGATACGTGGCTCACGAACCAAACTGTTCACAAGAGTCGCGGCTGGTTATCTTGTAACGAGATATGTACTGGATAAAGCTCCAGTTTACCGAGAAGGATTTCCAGTCTATGGAAGATACGTATCCATTCCTGAGGAAAGAGCTGTGAGGCTGTCGTCCGAAAGAGTGAGTTTACTGGAGTCAAATGGAAACTTATGTCTCACTCTGAGAAACTCCTCAATACCTCGGACCCTGAATGACGGAATAGAAAAGAATCTGTTTGAACTAAACACGACTGTGATCTACAAGACAAACCCGGGGAAAGTAATCAGAAAGTACGGCGTTGATAGCACAGTTTCACTGGAAGACATCAAAGACAAAAACTTCACAGTTACGACTGGTGCTCGTTACAATGTCACCGTTGTTGAAAATACTACCTGTACCCAAGTGGAAAAGCAAATCAATGGAACAATGATTGATTTGTGTGAGTTTAATCCCAACACAGAAAACAAGGCCGGCATCAGTGTTACGTATATCGTCATAATCGTGGTTATTGCGGTTATTATTGTTGTTATTGGAGGTGTGCGTCTGTACATGAGTTGTTCGTAAGTAACGTTATCAGCAGGGGGGGCTGGCAACGGCCTTTGATCTTGCCGCTTTTCGGCTTTCCATGATCGCCCCAGTTAAGAAATCTGTCAATCATTCGAGAACCGTAGCGAGCATGCGCGAAACGGGCTGGAAACAACAACATCAAGAAGTTCGTCTTCGCACGGATTCAACAGTGTGAAGTGAATTCGCTTTTGGCCCTGTTGGTCATTGCTTTCTTTGCTGTAACCGATTTTTTCCGCAGTAATGTGGAGCTTACGTTTCCCTTTCTTCTGGTCTTGCGTTTGTCATTACATGCGGTTTACTATGCTAAGAACGAGACCAGTGAACAGTCATTGTACATGTTCCTCGATGCCTGACCTTTTGGCTCACTACAGGCTTTCAAGCTGTGTTTCTGTTTAGAAGACCCACAAAACTAGAAGAAGGGCCAACACTCCAATGCGTATGTAAAAGAGTTTATATTTTCAAGTGAAAGGCCGAAAATTAATCCTTCTTGATATTAAAAAAGGCGCGTTGGCCGTGGTCAAGAAGAAGAGTTGTCAGAGTTGTTTACGATTTTATTACAACTTTAAGACGAAAAGAAATGATGATTGAGATTCTTAATTCTTCATCCTTGATTGTGAACTTATCCTGGCAGAGTTGCATTGGATGATTGAGTGGTACATGGTCAAATCTCGTAGTTCATGTATTTTGTTATGTACTAGAAGCTAAATAAATCATTCACTCTTGATATGCTTAAGTTCTTATCTTCGTGTGATCTAATTTAAACGTTACCGTAGTTTCTAAGAAATGAATATAGGCAAATGAAAGGGTAATTATTTTGTGTGTTTGGAATTCTCTTTTCATGACAGCAGTTACTACACTGCCTTCAGTTTCAGTCCTCATTCAATTGTGTTTTGTTTTGTTGCAAACAAAGAGGGAGAAATTATAAATATTTTATTCCAAAAACTACACTACCCACTGGAACAAGAGTATGGTTTAAAAAAGATTAGCTAAGGTCAGAAAATAAATGTTCAAGTTTGCATGTTTTGACAAGGACTGCATCTGGCTAAATATGCTTCAAAGGGAATGTATAAAATTTAAAAAAAAAGGGGACATTTCTATTTTTGTCTTTCCTTTGGCCACTGCGATCAGTTTTTGCCTTATAGTTGCATGTAATGTTTTACACGTTTGGACATCAACCTGCCAGGTTAGTTTGTGTCTATGTAAAAATGAAGTTTACTGTTAATGACATCAAAGTAAACCCTCTGAACTTTAAAAAAAATTGCCTTGTACTAGTGGATATTGAAAACACCATGGGATGCCTTGGAAAAAATGTAAAATGATTATTAAGATAATATTATTTACAGTCAACAGTAGCAGTTAGAAACTTGTGTTGAGGCTAGCAAAAATATTTTTCAGAGACCATAAACCTTCACTGACTTTGCTGTTACAACAAGATTTTAGTGGTAAAAGGGAATTAAAATGTGAGATAACCACCCTAGGCTTACACTGAAAGAGAGTATGGGTAGTAGGACACATTGGGCATTTCCCTACCCTTTTTAAGCCAAGAGACCTTATTTTATAATCCTGATTCATTTCCTTTAGTATACAGAATTAAGGTAGCTTTTAAACTTAGAAACATGGCAAAACTTGGGGGGGGGGGTGGTGGTACCAATAGACTGTACTCTATAGACCGCTTCTTCTTCAACCTTCACAACCCAAACAGACACCTTGTTCAAAACTCTAAAGGGTGAAATGGTCACGACCCTAAATCAGCAGCACATACCCATCTAGGCCAAATAAGCCAAGGGTAGTATCGTAGAAAGAACTGCTGAGAGGATAGGGCTCAAGTCTGCAATAACTTCTTTTGATGGTTGATAAAAAATCAATTTTACCTTGTATAATTTAGTTGTAATCAGATTCATAATTTACACAAACAATAAACTTAAGCTGTATATTTTTCAAGCGTCACTCTTCTGATTCTCTTTATAATTTTTGCAAAACATTCAGTTTTCTTTTTTCTGTTTCCTGTACTTCAGTCCTTTGAGGGATTTTCTCAACGCATACTCTTTCCTGATGTACTCACTCTTATTAGCAACTGAATTAGCCTCTTGTTCTTACACTAAACCACTATAATCATTTCAAGTATAATTCATAACTAAAGGGTAATTTTTGTACCAACAATTTCAAGGAAATACTTGAAACCGAAGTCACTATTCAATACAAAACTACTAAATACAGTATTGCTGTTGGAAATTTATTGATTATCACTCCAGTGACATTCCAGTGAAGGTTTTGAAGGTCCAGTAAACCCCTCCCAGCCTTCTGATATTAAAAATAGCTTATACTGACAGACCCAGTATATGTGAAGCAAAGTGATTGGAACATTTACCCTGGTTTTTACTAAATTGGCCCTGTATTCTGTATTTACGCCCATAAATATTTGTTGTGCCTCCCGGTGTACACAAACAAACTTACGAACAGCGAAGTAGAAAATCAGTGGTTTAATGAACATTCACATATGACTGTTGCAAGACTCATACCAATATATTGTGCTCGTAGCATATGTATAAGATAAGGAAGAGTCTTAATACCACTGTAAGTGGAAAAATATAAGAGATGGAGCAAGACGGTCGCTCGAAAATTCACGAAGCACGAAGCGTAAAAATAACTGAACTTGCAGCGATCCCGAATCACGATGAGTGAAGTCACCCATGAACTGTTCATGCATCACGCCTCCTGATGTCCAAAAGGTCCATTAAAAAAGTTCATAGAAACCTTTCCTTGATATTTGTACGCGGGAAAACTTAAAACCGAGCAAAAACTCATCGTCCTTCCATGTCTGCATTCTCCGCCATATTTGTTTTCAAGGAAAATTTGTACTCAGTCTCACTCGGCCGAATTTCTTAACTGGGGCGATCATGTAAACTCGGTTCCAGACCTCGCTGCCAGCCCCCCCTGGTTATCAGTTTTTTTAGTTTTGTTTTTACGAGGCTTAAAACTAGGTTTCCATTGTAGATACCCCCGTCTTGTTTAACTGCCTCAGAGTAATTCTAACACACCGGTTAATTACTGACAGCAATTGTACAACTCGTTCTGACGCACATTATTACCTAAATGCGAACGAGTGAATCTATTTTTTCCGTTCTACTTATATGCATGTATAAGACCCAGTCCAGACACTATACCGTCCGAAATGGGGAGATTGCGCAAATTTTACATCAAGGAAGCAAAGAATGACATGATAAAGTATGTTCGATAGTATTGTAGCTTTGGATTGTGGGTAATACCTGTAAACTAGCTAGTGAGTTGTTTCACAAAAGTTAAGCTTGACTTGACTTGTGGACCTACCTTGAAACCAGTGCGTGAAAGTTTGCTTATTTCAAACGAATAGGAAATGTATGGGAATATCGATAGTTTGGTAATGTCGCTAAATACTGCGATGAATATTAACTATCATTATTCATTCAAAACATTTCTCCGTTTCTTATTAGCTTAAACACCGCGACTAATTCTTCATGACTAGCTAGTGTTGACAAAGATTTTTGCCGATATCTGTAAAATTGACGTCACGTGTACAGATATCGACAGAAAAAGGGACAGCAGTACATGGCAGGGTAGCTCAGCTATCTTGGCAGAGCAAGTGAAATGATGGAAGATTTTACTAGTTATGCGAAGAAGAAATACCACTCAGCCGATGGCAATTGCTATTTGAAGAATGCGTGCTAGAATTGAACATCTCGTTATAACTTAAAACCTCTGAGGAGGAGGTTAATGGTTATGCTTTACACGGATATAATTATGCCTGGATTATTGACTCAGTTGCAAATATTTTGAATGAATAATGAAATATTCATTGGATTCGGCTTCCGTATGATATGAAGAATTATGTAGATCAAAGAGGGTGTTATCCCTATTGGGCCTTCGATCGGCCTCGGCGGATAACACCCTTCTTAATACGCATAATTCTTCATACCATACTGAGCCTCGTCCAATAATTGGTAAATATCGGCAAAATAAATGTGAACTTATGCACCTATCAATGTAAATCCCGTGGGGGGGGGGGAGGGGGTGCGGGCA
>CALNXI010003593.1:27973-39507 GCA_942486025.1 Porites evermanni
TTAGGATTTGGACAAAACGCAAGTGAAATTATTCCCTAATTTCACGAGTATACCATTTGATTACCTATTAATATCATGGGTGACGAATTACGTTAGCAATCGCATCGATCGAGAACTTCCCTCTCTCGAACGTTTAGAGCTTAAATTTGGCTTAAGTTCAGAATTTTCCAACAAAATACCTGTTAGAATCCTTCTTGATGTGCTCTTTCGTGTGTTCAGGTTTTTTAAGGCGTCTTTTTGTGCCCTGGCATCTTCGTTCATGACATTTTGAAACTTCGTCGCCATCTTGACACTGAGACGTACGGAAGGTTGCCATGGCCATTTTGCAATCGTGTGAAATTACAAATTATTGCTGAAATTTCGCGCCAAAGTTAAGGAGTAATTCGTCACCTGTGATATTCTAATAGTTAGTACTCCGATCCTTGTCTATATGATGAAATTTGCGGTTTGATCATATCTACTTCATAACTCTACAGGAGCTAAAACAAAACTGAATGCAAGGCTGACACTACGGCAAAAGGTTGATTTATTGAAGGCCAATATTTCGGCTGACAAAATTAGCCTTCTACAGGAGCATTTTTGTCCATGGGTAAAGGAAGTAATGGACCTTGTCACGGTTTTCGACGCCATCTTGACGAGTAGGCAAACGCTTGAGAAATTACAGTGATTGTGTGAGAATCTAATGTCGAATAATTTCCGTAGAACGGCTGTTCTGAGAAAAATATGATTTGTAAACTAAAGCTTCACTCCTAAGGATTCTCCTGAAATTTATTTGGGGCGTTTAATGCACTAGAAGACCTAGAACTATTTTTAAAATTTTCTACACATTTGTCTGTAAGAAATTAAAATCTTGGGAAAACTACAGACAAATATATGGAAAATCTAAAGCAAGCCTCTGGAGAAATTAAAGTACACGTACGCCCCCAAATTCTTTTAGGACAAGCCTTTGCTTTGTAGCTTTAGTTCACAATTGAAATTTTTTTCAGAACAGCCGCTATACGGAAATTATTCGACATTAGATTCTCATACAAACACTGTTTGCCTAATCGTCAAGATGGCGTCGAAAACCATGACATGGTCTATTAAGTAATAACATCAGCACAGAATTGCTGACCTAAACTGCAATATCATCATGTATCATCGTGACATAGCTCCTTTGACAAATGATGGTCATGGCGTAAAACTACTATACTGATGCGTGTCACGATCATTTCAACACATGAATGACGATTTATTATACTACTGTACACAAACTTCCTGCCACCATTCGCACAACAATATCTTGCAGGGAAAAAGAAAAGGAAGACGAAAACCTAAACTTATTGTAAACAAGTTAGAATTTCATAACAAACTACTCGCAAAAAAGTGGGTACGTTTTTAAAAGAATTAAGTTCTTCTTTTTGATGTCTTCCGGTGAAGTTGTGTTATTTACGCCATCTAGTCTCGATATACCTTCCGCCACATTTGTATTGTAAATTAACCAACAGTCAGGGCACCCAACGTCAATTTTCGGAAAATATCTTTTCGGAAGACGATTGGAGATCTAGAATTTTCGCAACATTTATTGTTAAGTTTCTTGCTTGCCTGCCTTTCCTAGGATTTTCGAACATCTCATCGTATAACTGCCCATTTTTAACGGATTTTCAGTTTTCACCCTAAAATGGTGACCTAGAATTTGCGGGAGCCTTTTTTCTGGCTGAAATTTTCGAAAAAGTAAGATTTGATCCCTATAATTTTCGGATCACTAGACTTTCAGCTAGCAAATCCTAACAGCTGAAAAATTTTTAGGGGATAAAAATATGCCTATACCTACTGTTTAAATACTAAAATACGTTCAACAATGCTCTGCTAAAGTGGTTTTGAACTATGTTCTCGTTGGGTGCCCCTAAACAGTCATCTTCAGTGGCTTCAATTCCAACAGATTCTTTACCATTCTAATGGTTACTGATTTAGAAGTATGGTTATCTCATAAAGCCAGATTCCTAACACATTGAAAGCCGTTTAGGGTATTGTTCTAGTAGTTGTGTAGGGATAGGAGGCTCGTTTATGTAGAATGTTTTGTATACCCTGCATGCCGAGTGTATTCCCTCATCTTGAGCCGCTCGTTATGTCCATTGAGACAAGTATGAAGTCCGCTGGGACCGTCGTATTTTCTATGCACGACTTTTGGTGTACAGTTGTCTGAGTTGTGCTATAATCTGAAGGAGTTTGTCGACTAACGATGATAATTTCTCTGTAGGGCCATTAATCCCCTGGTTTCCTAACAATGGTCCGGAGAAACTAAATTAGAATTATAGCAACCAGCAAAAAAACTATCAAATTCGACATCGAAAACTGAAAATACCTGAGAGTTTTCTGTCGAGTTTAGCTATCAAACATGGTGGAATTTTCGAAGTTCGATCGAGCTTGTCATCCCCGGCTGCCGCTATTAGCTTTCAAAACAGCTTGTGATGTCGACGAGGTTAATAAACAAATAAGTGGCCGAGCAGAGCTTGAAGAAGGTGAAGAGACGTCTCTTAGTCCATGGCTTGGGCATGTTGGGACGGACGCGCTCCCGAAACGGCGATGCGACTCCGACTAAAGATCAGTAGTCAAACTGACATCTGTGAATAATTAACACATGCATTAATGTATATACTATGCGCGAAGTCTAATAGCGTTGTTAACAGTAAAATGTCGCCATCGTGCAAATGACCTATGAAAACTACATTCGTAGTTTTAAGCCAAGTCAAAATAAAATTACCAAACCTAGATCATGTCTTAAATTTCTTACGAAGTGTTCAGAATACAGTATGACAGCTATCTACCACACACTATACAGAAGCAACAACAACAGCACCAACAGATGAATGGAAGTAAAAGAGATACCAAAAAAACTATTAGAGAGATTAGTTGAGAAATGAAATTGGGATTAGTTTCGTACATCTCAATCATTGTTCCATTGATTTGTTTTTCCGCTTGTGTACAGTCAGTGTCTCTTAAGACGGTCACATTGTAACGAGTAAGAATCGTAACGGTGAAGTTCTTCTCTTTGATGTCCTCCAGTGAAATTGTGTTGTTAACGCCATACAGTATGGTTATATGTACCTTCTCCGGGTTTGTCTTGTAGATCACAGTTGTTTTCATTTCCACGAGGTTCTTTTCAAGTCCGTCTTTCAGGGTTCGAGGTATTGAGGAGTAACCCAGACATAAGTTTCCATTCGCGTCTAGTAAACTCACTCTTTCGGACGAAATTCTTACGGCTCGCTCCTCAGGAATGGACACGTATTTTTCATAGACTGGAAATCCTTCACGGTAAACTGTAGCTTCGTTCAGGGCATATCTCATTACGAAATAACCAGACGCAACTCTTGTAAATAGTTTGGTTATTCGTGATCCACGTATCGTTTGAGATTTGATTACTGGAGTACAGAATTTCACTGGTTCTATTGGCATAGTTTTGGAAATTTTGAAGTTTAAAGACCCTGAAGTTGCCGAACAATTGTCCGAACCATGAACACCTCTAACATCATGTAGCAACAGAACAGCAAAAACCAAAATTACGAGGACAACTGTTAAAGTCTTCATGCTGTGGTACCTTGATGAAAGTTTCGACCTTTATACTACTACATGAGAAGTTTTTGCAATCTGATTGGCTTAGAGCAGTGGTATTTCAGCTTAATTAGAAATATCTACATGAGAAAATTACAAACCTTTTGCGGGTAGTAGTATAAACAAATAATAGCATGATTTGTACATGATATTTGGCATAAATACCACTCGTGATATTTCAAAATTGTCTCAAATTTCACTCGCCTAACGGCTCGTGAAATTACGTATAACAATTTCGAAATATCACTCGTGGTATTTATGCCAAATAGCACTACAAATTATGCTATTACCTATAGAAATACGCACTCGCAAAATAAACTGATCACGAATTACAAAAATATGCAATTTATAGACAGCGGATAAGGAAAATATTTCCGGTACTTATACGTAAATTTACAAAACAAAAAAAAACCCTTGCACTACTTCTTTCTCTCCTGGTATTTCACACACTTTCTCCTTTGTTTATAAGCCATGCGGTGACATCAACACGCTCGTTGTTCTACCATCAGTAGTAACCGCAAAAGAGCAGTAATTTTCCAGTTCATTTAGTTATTTCATTTATTACAATCTATGGATTAAAAACCAAAGGATGAACTGTAAAGGAGTCCTAGACCCCATATAAAAACAGATCACCTAAAAATATATAGAAACACAATAAACTAATAGTTTCAGAAAATACAGAAATATAAAAGCTACTTAAAAATCACTGAAAAATTTCCTAACTGTAGACTTAAAAATATTTACATTGTCAGAAACACGAATGTCTAATCGTAGTTGATTCCACTGGTCAGTAATTCTTTGGAAAAAACTATACTTCAAGACATTAGTTCTGGCATATTTCTTCTTTAAAGTTAAAGAGTCCTTAGCCCTAAGTGAGAAGCGGTCAGCTTCTGAGTGGAAATCTATAATTTTACTGATGTCAATATCAATGTTGCCATTAAGTACTTTGTATAAGAAAGTCACGTCAGCCAGTGATCTTCTCTTCTCCAGTGACATGAGGTTAAACTTCTTCAAACGAATGTCATAGGGATCATCACTTTTTAAGATAAGTTTAGTCGCTCTTCTGTGTACTCTTTCCAGCTTATCAGTATTTCTCTTTGTATATGGGGACCACACCACTGAACAATATTCCAAATTTGAGCGGACCAATGAGCAGTAAAGAGTACGCAAGGTCTTAAGGTCATCCAGACCTTTACAAGTTCTCTTAATCAGACCGAGCATTCTGTTAGCCTTGGATACTACGTAATCTATATGTGGGTTCCATGATAAGTGATGATTTGTAATAATCCCCAAGTCTTTAAACTCTTTAACCTCTTCCAGTTCAGAGTTTTCCAGGAAAAGAACTAGAAGTGAGTGGTTCAATCTTCTTAGCAATTTTCATAATTTTGCATTTCTTGACATTGAAGTTCATGAAATGCCGAACACTCCACTGATGCAGACTATCCAGGTCCTGTTGAAACAATTCAAGATCACCAGCCGTGTCAATGATTCTAGAACATTTACAGTCATCAGCATAAAGAGCAATAGTACTGCCAGGAAGTACTACTTCGGGAAGGTCACTAATAAATATAACAAAAAATAAAGGCTCTAATAAAGAGCCGTGAGGAACTCCAGATGAGACATCGGACCAGGAAGAGGATATACCATCCAGCACTACTCTCTGTCGGCGATTGCTTAAATAACTTTCACACCATTGTAATAATGAGCCAGTGATCCCAAAGTTGCACAACTTTTGCAACAAAACTGCATGGTTCACTTTGTCAAAGGCTTTGGAAAAGTCTACAAAGACTACATCAACTTGTCTGCCTTTATCAAGGGCAGTAGCCCATTGATGATGGGTTAAAATCAATTGAGTCTCACAGGATCTACCTTTAATGAAATCATGTTGCCACTCAGTTAAAAATGGTGAGACATGATCATAGATAGCAGAATGAACAGTACGTTCTAAGCACTTAGCCGGGATTGGCAATAACGAGATAGATCTGTAGTTGGTAACGAGCTCCCTGCTATCTCCCTTATGAATTGGGGTAATATTGGTTGATTTCCATAAGGTAGGCATTTTCCCGGTTCTCAGGGATAAATTAAACAAATGGGCAAGTGGAATAGAAAGCTCTTTTGCACAAGTACGTAAAATACGGGCTGGCAAGTTGACCACACCAGGTGCCTTGTTTACGTTGATCTTACTTAGAATTCCTTCAAGCTCTGGAGCTGTTGTTGTAACTTCAAATAACAAGTTCGGATTAACAACATCTGTGGCCAACAGTTTAACATCAGTAGTGGATTTAGAGTAGACTGAATGAAAAAACACATTGAATAACTCCACTTTCGAATTCAAATCTCTAGACCTGGTGTCTCCATAGATAACAGTTTCAGGAATTCGTTTTGTCTTAGATTTGATAGAATAGAATGCCCAGAAATGCTTGGGATTTTCCTGGAGTTTTCCAGACAGAGACTGAAGATACTGTTGATATATAGCTTGAATTAATAAGCTTCTTGGTCTTCCTTTTAAGATCCTTAAATTTCAGAAATAAATCAGCAGATCCATTAGTCTTCAAACGTTTTCAAAGTTTCTTCTTCTTTCTAATTAATTTCATAATTTCGTTATCAAGGCAAGAAGGCCTAGAACGTCGTTTCAGAGTTCTTTGTGGTATGTGATGCTCAATTGCACGGAATAACATATCCTGAAATTTATGTAAACTAGTATCAATACTAGTATCTGATGTTACCAGGTCCCAGGGTAGGGTTACCAGGTCCCAGGGTAGTTGCGGAACTTAAAACCTATTCTAGTACCCAGATCACTGGCGGGGTACTCGATTATCTAAAAGCAAGAGAATAGAAAATAAATTGTCGAGAAATATTGCGGACAACTTTTTCTTTGTAGGTAAGGATCAATTTAAGGTTGATTTCCACTGACGCTTTTTTTGCTACGTACGTTAACGCACATATGATTTTGAAGCCAAAGAAAAGGTGTGTGATGTCATATGGTTTTAACGTGAGGATGAGCCAAGCAACTTGTGTTGAAATGAGTGCACCATCAAACTCAAACTGTCAAAGGCAAACACTCGTCCCCAGAGCCACTCTGCTTAATTTGTAACGAGCCAAACCCATGTGACCAAGAAACGACGGGCTCTGGGGACGAGGAGGAGCAGCACTTTACAAATTGCTTCATATCATTTATTGCTTTAGTGTGTAAATAGTAGCTCGGTGACCGTTGTGCCACAAAGTAAATCTACCGAGATGTGAAGCCCGGCGGCGCCTTTTCATCTTGACTTGTGATATTTTCGGCACCGGACAAACGAACATTTTTTCAATTAGCTCTATGTTATTTATTCGGATAAACTTATAAACCAGCCCACATGCAGAAGCGCCCCTCAAGTTACTCAAATCAACAAACTCGACCAAAATACTGAAAAAGTGACGTGAGCACACACATTCCACTGAAGGTTTTGATGATCACTTACGTAAGTCTTAATTAGAATAGCACTATTACAAAGGAAGATGTTAAGTGAAACAAAAAATCGCTCATTAAAATGCTTAAATGTCACTACTCGACTGTGTGGTCAATGAAAAATGTAGGAGTGTTGACGGTGGACGGGGCATTTGCCCTCTTTTTGCGTCCCCACCCCGGGGGATTTGACACTCAAGAGTCCCCACCCCCTGGAATTTGCCATTCAAGGCAAAAAAATGCTAATGCCTGGGGGTCAGCCCGGGTTGGAGAGGGGTGGGGGGTGCTGGGAGCACAGGTAGCCCAAGCTTACTGTGAGAACCCTGAACAACATTATTCCACTTAGCTAATTTATTATTCATACAACAACAGTTATAAGACGTTGTATGAAAACTATCCTGTTTCTCCATAATTGAGCGAAACGTACATTAAATTTTTCCTTTTAGTATTTTGTTACATGTATTTGTGTGTTGACTGCGTTTCAGGCCTGTTAGGATGCCAAGAACCCGAAAACAACACTACCCATCAAGCTAATTAGTTATTCATACAGCAAGAAAATTATAAGACATTGTATGGAGAAATATTCTTTGCTCACTAAATTAGCAAAATGTACATTGAATATCGCTTTGAAGCTCACCTTTAACCTAGGCACCGTTTAATGCGTTTTTCTTTTTGAGGGACAGTTTTTCACCCAGATGACAGTAGAGTACTGTAGTTCTATACTATACTATTCTATTGGTTACTGGTTTACAAGTCTGGTTACCTCATAAAGCCAGGTTCTTAACACACTGAGAGCCCTTTAGGGTGTTGTTCTAGTAGTTGAGTAGGGATAGAGAGCTCGTTACGTCCATTGAAACAAGTATGACGTCCGCTGGGACTTTCATATTTTCTATGTACGATTTTTGTTGTTGTGCTATAGTCTGAAGGAGTTTGTCGACTAACGATGATAATTTCTCTGTCGGGCCATCACAGCCCTGGTTTCCTACCGATGGCAAAGCAACTAAATGAGAATTATACTAACCAGCAAAAAGACTATCAAATCATAGGCTACTTAGACCAAATTCAACAACGAAAACTGAAAATACCTGAGAGTTTTCTTGTCAAGTTTAATTTATCTGACATGGTGGAATTTTCGCAGTTGGATCGAGTTTGTCATCATCGGCTGCCACTAAGCTTGCAAAACAGCTTGTGATGTCGACGAGGTTAATGAGCAAATAAGTGGCCGAGCAGAGCTTAAAGAAGAGGAAGAGACATCTCTTGGACCATGGCTTGGACATTCGACCTCGTTGGAACGGACGCGCTCCCGAAACGGCGATGCGACTCCAACTAAAGTTAGTCAAACTGACATCTGTGAATAATTAACACATGCTTTAATATATATATTGTGCGCGAAGTCTAATAGCGTTGTTAACAGTAAAATGTCGCCATTGTGCAAATGACCTATGAAAACTACATTTGTAGTTTTAAGCCAAGTCAAAATAAAATTACAAAACCTAGATNATCGAGTTTGTCATCATCGGCTGCCACTAAGCTTGCAAAACAGCTTGTGATGTCGACGAGGTTAATGAGCAAATAAGTGGCCGAGCAGAGCTTAAAGAAGAGGAAGAGACATCTCTTGGACCATGGCTTGGACATTCGACCTCGTTGGAACGGACGCGCTCCCGAAACGGCGATGCGACTCCAACTAAAGTTAGTCAAACTGACATCTGTGAATAATTAACACATGCTTTAATATATATATTGTGCGCGAAGTCTAATAGCGTTGTTAACAGTAAAATGTCGCCATTGTGCAAATGACCTATGAAAACTACATTTGTAGTTTTAAGCCAAGTCAAAATAAAATTACAAAACCTAGATGTATGTTTTTTTAAAAACATACATCTAGGTTTTGTAATTTAAAAATTACTTACGAAGTGTTCAGAATACAGTATGACAGCTATAGTACTACAGCACTAACAACAGCGAGCTGAACAGCGCGCACGGATCAGACAGATTAGAAATAACAAAATTATCATGGAACAAATTATTAGTACAATTAGTTCAAAAATGAAATTAGGATGAATTTCGTACATTTTAATCATTGTTCCATTGATTTGTTTTTCCACTTGTGTGCAGTCAGTGTCTCTTAAGACGGTGACATTGTAACGAGCAAGAATCGTAACGGTGAAGTTCTTCTCTTTGATGTCTTCCAGTGAAATTGTGTTGTTAACGCCATACAGTATAGTTATATATACATTCTCCGGGTTTTTCTTGTAGATCACAGTTGTTTTCAGTTTCACGAGATTCTTTTCAAGGCCTTCTTTCCGGGTTCGAGGTACTGAGGAGTAACCCAGACATAAGTTTCCATTCGCGTCTAGTAAACTCACTCTTTCGGACGAAATTCTTACGGCTCGCTCCTCAGGAATGGACACGTATTTTTCATAGACTGGAAATCCTTCACGGTAAACCGGAGCTTTATTTAGGGCATATCTCATTACGAGATAACCAGACGCAACTCTTGTAAATAGTTTGGTTCGTGATCCACGTATCGTTTGGGATTTGATTACTGGAGTACAGAATTCCACTGGTTTTATTGGCATAGTTTTGGAAGTTTTGAACTTTAAAGACTCTGAAGTCGCCGAACACTTGTCCGAACCATGAACACCTCTAACATCATGTAGAGACAGAACTGAAAAAAACAAACTTACGTGGGCAACTATCAAAGTCTTCATGCTGTGGTACCTTGATGAAAGTTTCGACCTAATTCTAATACGCACACGCAAAATAAACTGCTCACGAATTACAAAAATATGCAATTTATAGACAGCGGATAAGGAAAATATTTCAGGTACTTATACGTAAATTTACAAAACAAAAAAACCCCTTGCACTACTTCCTTCTCTCCTGGTATGTCACACACTTTCTCTTTTGTTTATAAACCACGCGGTGACATCAACACGCTCGTTGTTCTACCATCAGTAGTAACTACAAAAGAGCAGTAATTTTCTAGTTGCGGAACTTAAAACCTATTCTCGTACCCAGATCACTGGCGGGGTACTCGATTAGCTAAAAGCAAGAGAACAGAAAATAAATTCTCGACAAATATTGTGGACAACTTTTTCTTTTTGAGTAAGGATCAATTTAAGGTTGATTTCCACTGACGCGTTTTTGCTACGTACGTTAACGTACACATGATTTTGAAGCGAAAGAAAAGGTGTGTGATGTCATATGGTTTTAACGTGAGAATGAGGCAAGCAACTTGTGTTGAAATGAGCGGCACGATCAAACTCAGGGGCACCCAACGGCTGTTTTCTGTAAAATTTCTGTTCGGAGAAGCAAAAATAGCCTAGAATTTTCTAAAGCTTGAGAAGGCTAAAAACTTCTAGATGACCGTTCCATTCATGTGCAATTTTCGAAACTTATCCAATAAATTCCCTACGGTTTTCTGAAGTTTAATTTTTCCCATTTCAATCCCAGGTTAAGCTATTTTTCGTAGAGAAAGGTAACCCAACTTTTTCGGAATCAAAAACACGATGCAAAGAGGAATCAGAAAAATTGTCACTTTCGTAAAACTTTACATTGCAGCTAAAATTTTCGGGAAAATAATACTGAAGCCCTTGTAATTTCTAAAAGACTTGTAAGTCTTTAGGATGACTTTTTTTAGCGCCACTTAGAATACATTTTTAGTGATCTAAAAGTACTCTGGATAGCCTAAAAAGTGTTTTCGATGCAATTAGGAGGAAACCGTCGTTGGGTGCCCCTGCAAACTGGCAAAGGCAAACACTCGTCCCCAGAGCCACTCTGCTTAATTTGTAACGAACCAAGACCACGTGACCAAGAAACGACTGGCTCTGGGGACGAGAAGGAGCAGCACTATGCGAATTGCTTCATGTCATTTATTACTTTAGTGTGTAAATAGTAGCTCGGTGGTGGTTGTGCCACAAAGTAAATCTACCGAATGGTGTAGTAGCTCGGCGACCGTTGTGCCACTCAAAGTAAATCTACCGAGATGTGAAGCTCGACGGCCCCTTTTTTATCTTGACTTGTGATATTTTCGGCACCGGACAAACCAACATTTTTTCAATTAGCTCTATGTTATTTATTCGGAAAAACTTATAAACCAACCCACATGCAGTAGCGCCCCGCAAGTTACTCAAATCAACAAACTCGACCAAATTACTGAAAAAGTGACCAGCTGAGTGACTTGAGCATTCCACTGAAGGCTTTGATGATCACTTACGTAAGTCTTAATTAGAATAGCACTATTACAAAGGAAGATGTTAAGTGAAACAAAAAATCGCACATTAAAATGCTTAAATGTCACTACTCGACTGTGTGGTCAATGAAAAATGTTGTAGTGTTGACAGTGGACAGGGCATTTGCCCTCTTTTTGCGTCCCCACCCCGGGGGATTTGACACTCAAGAATCCCCACCCCCGGGAATTTGCCATTCAAGCCCAAAAAATGCTAATGCCCGGGGGTCATCCCGGGTTTGTGGGGGGGGGGGGGGGGGGGGGGGG